>PVJS01009285.1:0-50763 GCA_004027185.1 Glis glis
AAAGGCAGCAAAAGTAAAAGACCAGGTAACATTCAGAGGCAAACCAATAAGAATCATTCCCAACCTTCCAAAGCAAGTCATGAAAGCCAGGAGGGCCTGGAGTGACATATTACAAACTCTGGAAGAAAAAAATTTCCAGCTAAGATTTATCTACCCAGCAAAGATATCTATCAAATTTGACAGGGAAATAAAAACCTTCCACGACAAACAGAAGCTGAAAGACTTTATGTCCTCTAAACCAGCACTAGAGAAAATGCTCAAAGAGATTAATTACAAAGAAGAAATAATAAGGAAATGCCAGAAGCAGAGAAACAGTGATTCCCATCAAATAAACAACTAGGCAAAGAACAAACACTACCTTAAACAGAAATTAAAACTCAAAATGTTAGGAATTAAAACCCCTCTCTCAATAATCAGGCTGATTATAAATGGCCTCAACTTCCCACTCAAAAGACATAAGGTGGCAAAATGGATTAAAAATCACCATCCATCTGTATGCTGCCTGTAAGAAAAACACATTACAAGTAAAGATACACACAAACTAAAGGTGAAGGGATAGAGTAAGGTAATCCACACTAATGGAACTTGAAAACAAGCAGGAATAGTGATTATATCAGACAAATTAGACTTCAAACCTAAACTTATCAGAAGAGACAAAGATGGTCATTTCTTATTGGTAAAAAGGAACAATCCAGCAAGAGGATATAACAATAGTCAACATTTATGCCCCAAACATAGGTGCAGCCACTTTCATAAAAGAAATGCTTGACGACATTAAATCACACATAGGTCCCAATACAATAATATTGGGAGACTTCAACACACCTCTCACACCACTAAATTGATCTTCACGACAAAAGGTCAGTAAAATGCCTCAGACCTATGGACCTAGTAGACAACTACAGAATATTCCACCCAACTACAGCTGAATTCACATTTTTTCAGCTGCTCATGGAACTTTTTCTAAAATAGACCATATCCTAGGCCACAAAGTGAGTATTACCAAGTTCAAAAAATGTGACATAATCCCCTGTGTCTTTTCAGACCATAATGGAATGAAACTAGAAATCAACTATAAGAAGACCCAGAGAAACCTCATAAACACGTGGAGACTGAACACCAAACTGCTGAATGAGGAATGGGTCAAAGAAAAACTAAGGGGAGAAATTAAGAAATTCCTAGAAACAAATGTAAATAGACACAACATATCAAAATCTCTGGGACACCCTGAAGGCAGTATTAAGAGGAAAATTCATAGCACTGAATACCCACATTAGAAGAACAGAAAATCACAAATAAATAACCTAATGACACAGCTCAAAGCAACTGAAAAACAGGATCAGTTTAACTCCAAAGCCAGTAAAAGACAGGAAATTATTAAAATCAGAGCAGAAATCAATGAAGTAGAGAATAAAAAAAATACAGAAAATAAACAAAACTGAAAGCTGGTTCCTTGAAAAAATAAACAAGATAAACCACTAGCCAACCTAACCAAAAGAAAGAGAGAATCAACCCAAATTACTAAAATAAGAAATGAAAAAGGTGATATTACCACTGACAGTACGGAAATCCAGAGGATTATCAGAAACTACTTTCCAAAACTACTTTCCAACAAAATGGAAAACCTAGGAGAAATTGACAAATTTATAGACACATACAACCTTCCTAAATTGAATCAAGAAGATATAGAAAATTTAAATCAACCAATAGCAATCAAAGAGATTGAAGCAGCAATAAAGAGCCTACCATCAAAGAAAAGCCCAGGTCCAGATGGTTTCCCAGGTGAATTTTATAAAACCTTTACAGAAGAACTAATCCCAATACTCTGTGAAATAGAAAGAAATGGGACTCTCACAAATACATTCTATGAAGCCAACATCACGTCAATACCAAAACCAAATAAAGATAACTCAAGAAAAGAAAACTACAGACCTATATGGTGATAAACTTAGATGCAAAACTTCTAAATAAAATACTAGCAACGTGCATTCAAAACCACTCCATGAAAATCATACATCATGATCAAGACGGGTTCGTCCCAGGGATGCAAGGCTGGTTCAACATATGAAAAACAATCCATGTAATCCACCACATAAACAGAACTAAAGACAAAAATTACATGACCATTTCAATAGATGCTGAAAAAACATTTGACAAAATCCAACACCCATTCATGATAAGAACACTGCAGAGAATTGGAATAGAAGGAACATACCTCAACATCATAAAGGCAATATACAATAGGCCCACAGCCAACATCATACTGAATCATACTGGATCATCATACTGAATCATACTGAATGGGGAAAAATAAGAAAGTCCCCTTTAAAAACAGGAACAAGACAAGGATGTCCGCTGTCACCACTTCTTTTCAATGTAGTACTCAAGACTCTAGCCAGAACAATAAGGCAAGAGAAGGAAATAAAAGGAGTACAAATAGGAAAAGAGGAACTGAAGCTATCTCAATTTGCAGATGACATGATATTATACTTAGAAGACCCAACAAACTCAACGAAAAGGCTCATAGAACAGAACAACAAATTCAGCAAAGTGGGTACAAAATCAATCTTAAAAAATCAGAAGCTTTTCTCTATGCCAACCATAAATCTACTGAAAAAGAAATCCAGGAGACATTTCCACTCACGATATCCCCCACAACAATAAAATACTTGGGAATAAACCTAACCAAGGAGGTAAAAGACCTCTTCAAGGAAAATTATAAAGCATTTTAAAAATAAATTGAATAAGATATTAGAAGATGGAAATATGTCCCATGCTCTTGGTAGGCAGAATAAATATCATCAAAATGGCCATTCTTCCAAAAGTGATCTACAGATTCAATGCAATACCCATTAAATTAGCAAAGTCATTCTTCACTGACATAGAAAAATTTGTCCTTAAATTCATTTGGGACAACAAAAGCCCAGAATAGCCAAAGTAGTTCTTAGCAACAAGAACCATGCAGAAGGCATCACAATACCTGACTTCAAACTATACTACAAGCCATCGTAATAAAAACAGCATGGTATTGGCACAAAAGTAGACACATAGACATATGGAGCAGAATAGAAGACTCCAAAACAAATCCACACACCTACGGCCAATTGATTTTTGACAAAGGGTCTAAAAACATCCACTGGACAAAAGATAGCCACTTCAACAAATGGTGCTGGCAAAACTGGCTAACCATATGCAGAAAAATAGAAATAAACCCCACTTTCTCACCTTAGACAAGAGTCAATTCAAGATGGACCAAAGACCTAGAAATCAGATCAGAGACCTTGCAGCTTCTTGAAGAGGACATAGGTCCAACACTTCAACACACAGGTTAAAGAATTCCTCAGTTGAAGACCCCAAAGGCACATGAAACTAAAATGAGGAGCAATACGTGGAATTGCATTAAACTGAAGAGCTTTTGTGCAGCAAAGGAAACAATCAAGAACCTCAACAGAGAGCAGACAGAATGGGAGATTTTTGCCAGCTACTCTTCTGATAGAAGACTAATATCTAGAATATACAGAGAACCTTTATTACTGGTTTAGATATTTCAAAATATGAGAGATGTAGGTAGAAAAGATGAGTTCACCTTGAGTTCTACATGGATCTTGAAAAAGAATAATCCATCCTTGAGCAAAACTATATATACTTTGTCCACCTCAATATAAACTGTTATACTCTCTATGTAACACATTTCCAGAGTACAGAGGATTTGGGTGAATCTTGTCAGAATCTTGTGTAGAAGCAAACGACTAATAATTAAAATTCATGTTGAAGGCAAAAATTACTTATAATTTGGACATGGCAGAGATAGATTTTTGGAGCTTTTTCCAAGGAATCATCTACATTTAGCAGAAGCACACAAATCATACATGTATCTATCAGACAATTTTTGTGGGTAGGATAGCCAGCTAGCTAGATAAAACTAGCATACATCATGAAGCTAGCTTTTGTCTCTGCCTTTCCAGTCTCATGAGAGTTGTACTTTATGTATTTCTTTGTGTCTGGTTTGTAAGTTTCATCTGTGTCATGTTGTGGGGCTGGTCAGGGCCCTGATTCCCTGGTGCCCATCAGTCTCTCACCTTCCTTCTTACCTTCCCCAACCTTACAGAAAGGGGGATGCCAGGGAAGAGGACCTGGGAACAGAAAGAATTAGTGGCCATCTGCATCCCCCTTTCTGTGAGGTTTGGGGAGGTAAGCAGGAAGGTGAGAGACTGATGGACACCAGAGAATCAAGGCCCTGACTAGCCCACAGATAATCATTCAAATTAAGGTTCAAAATTGTGCAAAAATCATTGGTTACCCAAAACCCAATTCTGACCAATCATAAAAGACAGAAAACCTCAGGACAGGTCTATTTTATTTTATCACATCCAAAATAAGTCAAAAGCTAACAAAATAAAATGTCTTCAGTACAGTAAGGATTTAGAATATCATTAACATCAGTGGAATTGATTTCTGTATTTCATTATTTTATTGTATTTGTATTGGTGCATTGTAATTACACATCATAATAAGCTTCAGAGTGATAGAAACATGCACACCGCAGTTGGTGTGTTCCCTCCAGACCCTCCTACCCCTTCCACATATGTTATAGAAATTGGTTATAATAATTTCATATATGCACATAGCATTATTTGGATTGTTTCCTTGAAACAATTTCCTTGATGAAGTTACTTCCAAATAATGAGGGTAATTTATGTTTGCAAATATTTCCTCTCAAAAACCTTTTGGACAAGAATTGAAGTCTTATTCAGTTCTATGTTACCTGATTATTCTGAGACCAGGTTGTACTAAAGAATGCCTATATTGGCCATTATTCATTTTCAGGATTATTTTAACCTGATTTCTTCTTACTCAAATCTTTCAAGCTGGGTGTGGTGGCGCACACCTGTAATACCAGTACTTGGGAGGCTGACACAGGAGGATCACAGCCTCAGCAAGTAGTGACACTCATCAGCCTAGCAAGACCCTGTTTCAATATAAAAATAAATAGGGCTGGGGGTGTAGCTCAGAGGTAGAACACCCCTGCTTTCAATCCCCAGTGCCCCCCAAAAAATCTTTCAAGTTCCCAAGAAAATGTTTTAAAAAGAAAGATGGATCTTAGCTCAATTAAATGATAAAGCAGCTTTTGATTAGTGTAGTTTTGTTATGTAAATTGAGATCAGGAATTATATCTCTAGATTTTTTCTTTCTCAAGATTGCTTGGTTATATGCGATTTGGAGGAGTTCTAAACATATATTAGGATTGTCTTTTTATTTCAGTAAGAAATTTCATTGAGGTTCTATAGGTATTCCACTGATAAAATAAATCACTTAGGCAAGTATGAACATTTTAATAGTAATAGTTGTTGTGTTGTCTGTTGTCTGTATTTCTACTTATTAGTGTCTACTTCAGTTTCTTCTATCAGCAATGTATTATTTTCAGTGTACAGATCTTTAGATCTTTGGTTATATTTGTCTTTTGGATTTTCTATATATATAAAATTTTTTTTTTTTTGCGGTACCGGGGATTGAACGTAGGGGCGTTCTACCTCCACGCTACGCCCCCGGCCCTATTTTTTATACTTTATTTTTGAAACCGGGTCTCATGAAGTTGTGGAGGGTCTCACTAAGGAGAGAGAGAGAGAGACAGGGAGAGAGAGAGAGAGAGAGAGAGAGAGAGAGCTGAGGCTGGCCGCGAACCCGGATCCTCCGGTCTCTGCCTCCCAAAGTACTGGGATTACAAGCGTGCGCCACCATGCCCAGCTCTGGATTTTCTATATATTTAAGATCATGTTATCTGGAGAGACAACTTCACTTCTTCCTTTCTGGTTTGGTTTTCTTTTCTTTTTCAGAACTGGTTTCTTTTTCTTGCTTAACTGCTCTGGTTAGAACTTTCAATACTGCATTAAATAGACATGAACAGAAAATCTTGAAAAGAGCCAGAAATAAAGTACATTTCAGATGTGGGTATAAATATGTGAAGTGCTATAACATGCCTGTATTGGGATTTATGAACACCCAGAAAAGGCAATTAAAAGAACCATAAAATTATGTGTCTACTTATTTTATGTATTCTTGCATAATGATTTATTAAATAACTTAACTGAAGCAAATATCTTTTTTAAATTCTCTAAGAAAATGTAACCTACTAATTCTCTTTAAAAACCCATAGTAAAGCCCCCCAAAATCTTCTCAAATATCTCCTTTTAAACTTTTAGCAATGCATGTCTCTAGGGGTTGAAATTGAGTATTTAGGAGATGGTAGCGATAAGAAAATTTTACATTGAGTAGTCTTTAGTAATGTTTTGTGTGCCAGGTATAGGTGCTGTGTATTAAAATCAAGAAAAAATAGCTGAGTAATACTGTAAAAAATCCTAGTTCATTTGCATAATAAACTAAGCCAATTGTTTAGTTGTATGTGTAGAGGAAAGGAGAGAATTCTTATGGAGACGAGAACATGATGAAATGCAGTGAAAGAGGAACAGATAGTATTTTTCTAATAGAAGATGCTATGACTGTCCAATGGAGTGGCTTAACTCAAAAGAGAATTTATTGCCTCATATATTCTGAAAAATCAAGAACTAGAGCTCACTTCATATACGGCTTGGTTCAGACCTCATGTGGTGCCCCCTAGATCTTTCTTCCTGATTGGTCTGACCTGTATCAGGCAATCAAAGGTGAACTTCAAGCTTGGATTAGCTGAGGCTGCATGAGTGCGCTTCCTGAAGAACATTGCCTGAAAACTAAAGATGCAATCTCTGTACTCTCTTTTCCCCCAAGAGGAATGAATAGTGAAATGATATCCAACATCTGTGTCACAAAACGAATTTCTATTGTGAATAGCTGACTTGTACAAATTGTTTTGGGCAAACTATAGGGAGCATGGGTTTGTTCCACATTTGGGTTGATGAACAAAAAAAGGGAAAGGATATAGGTAAATACCCAAAAGAAAGTGATGGCTAATTTAGCAAGAGCAACAACAACAACAAAAAAGAAGTCTAACTTCTTAAGGAAAAAATAAAGATTTGGGACACAATGTTGTCCTCTGTACACAAAATTTTCTTACAGTGAATTAGTAAACATCACAGAACTACGCATGCCCAGCAACTCAAAGAACATAATTAAAAGATTTATGAAACACCGTTAAATAAAATTAGGCTTAGAGATTCTCCATTGGTTTAACATTTTTGAGGGGATATTTACATTAAACTTTGTTTGGTGTGGCTTGGCTATTCTGGATTAAAGATAGATATATGCAAATAGCCTCAGGCAAAAACATCACAGAACCTGAAAAAATAGAGGGATCAAAAGATACAGTCTTTTCCCAAGAGTCAATCTCTATAGGCAAGCATCCGAATAAGTAACTCTTCATACACAGTGATCAGATGTGTATGAAGTCTAGAGTCTAAAAGGAGTTTAAATTTAGGGTGATCTTATCTTTCAGTATTCTCAGAATGCTATTAGATAGTTGCACTGCCCTTGTTTTATTAAAATTAATTAATTGGTGCTAGACTACTAAAAATTGAAAAGATTCCTTTTCTATTCAAGAAAGCAAAAACAGTGAGGGAAGTAATGGACATTCTATTTAACTTTGAAAACCACTCATAAGAAAAGATAATTAAACCACGCACATAAGTGGAATCCTAGGATTTTATACTTGCAAATAATAGCCACCAGTCATAGACTGTCATTACCTGGACTTGATTCTACAGATGTGCCATGTGGGATGCACAGTGGAAAGCACTCAAGACTCAGAGTGAGGCATGGGTTAAGATCAGCTCCAATATTTCCTAGATTTGTGTCCTTTAGAACGTTCCTCCAATGTATTTTGAGCTTTATTTTCTGTTCTGTCAAGTGGCAATTGCACTGATATTAAACATTATGTAGGTTGTGTAGTGCTAAAATGTGGGAAAGAAAACATTTCTTTACTGTTCTTATAGAGGTAACAATCACTTATACTACTTCATAGCAGCGATTACCCATTTGCACAGTATAAATCATTGCAATATAATTTTTTAAATGCAGGCACATGTCTACTGTTTATTGAAGCTGATATTAGCTGTTTGCAGAGTGTTCCTGTCTGTCATCACTTTGTGTAAATTGGAAAAGTCGCTAAGGTACTTCAAATCTAGGTTTAGGATTGAGATGTACTTCCCCTGCGAGCTCAGGATGAACGCTGATCAACTGCCCTAGGGAATAAGTGAACTTTCCATTATACCAAGTGTAATAAAACTTGAAATAGGTCAACAGGACTATCTGGGAATGCTTGCAGAGTATAAAATAAATATATTATTTAGTCAAATACCAAATACATGTATAGATGAAATAAAATATATTATTCCTTTTATTTATTTTTTATCAGCATTGTACAAAATATTTTATTCTTTAATGGAAAAAACCATTGATATTCAAATGAAGGAATCATATTTAAAAAACCTATATATATAAGAAACAGCCTCCAAGAACATTCAAGCAGCAGTCAGAAGGAAGGAAAAATGTCTCAACAGCCCAGTTTTCTTCAAAATATTATGTGACAGAATATATCCAATTCACTGGCTACAACAATTCATAGAATTTTTCAGTGTTTTCTTGAGATGCAAAAGTTCACTGTTGCAGTGTTTTCAAATGAGCAATCCGTGCTACTTCTTAGTTAAAAAGGCCACTGGTAGATTCATCTGGTTGTAAAGAAATGTTCCTTCACTGCTGGAAAAATCTGCTCACTCCCAAGAAAAGAGTTGAAGCCTGGGCTGTGGCTCTCACAACTCATCTTTCTCCAAGTCGTCAAGCTCCACATCACTGAGGTCAATGTCGTCCTCCACAGGAAGCTCGCCGTCCTTGCAGTCCCAGGGCTCTCGCACAGCGATGGCAGGAAAGGCCCCGCCTCCCACGGGGGCAGTGGAGCCCCGGCCAAAGGACAGCTCCCTGAGAAACTCGTTAATGCCTTGCTCACTGAAAGACCCTTTCAGAAGAGCAAATTTCATCTTGCGCGCATTAATGGCTGCCATGGCAGGGTACCCGAACCCTCCAATCCCCAGCCCATTCTCGAGCTCAGACTGGGCTCCAGCTTCTGTCCACAGCCACCCCCACATTTTCTTCTTGTATTTTTCTGCCAACTTCAGAAGAACTTCCAAATAAGAATTTCTGCCTGTAGCTCCCGTGTCGAGGATATGGGGCAGCACGGCGACCATGCAAAGCTGGTGCTCCTCACACGTCTTCTTGGCGATGTCCTCGTTGATTATCTCAAGCAGCGTTATCAGAAAATAAATCAAGGGCCCGGGACACTATGTCCGATCTCGTCCGCCCGCCATCATAATCCACAGGAGACTCGCCTTTCTGAAATATCTTGATTGTAGGAAATCCTCTGATCCCGTACCGGCTGCTGAGGGCCTGGTTCGCAGTGGCGTCCACAGCCGCCAGCTTCCCCTTCCCCTTCGTCTGCTCCTTCTCCTCCGTGGCTGCAGCAGCCCACTCCGGCTCCAGGTTTTTGCAGTGTCCACACCAAGGAGCTTAAAACTCAACCATCCAAACGTCCTGGCTGCCAAGGACGTGCTCCTCAGAGGTGTCGTCTGTCAGCTCAGTCACGTCCTTCTCACTGAACTATCACTCCCACCTTGTTTTCCAGAACTGTATCCACCACTCTTTCCCCGGAGGCGATCCTTCACGAGCTGGCGCAGAACACTGAGGGCCGCGTCTACAATGGCTTCACCACTTCTGCCACCCTGATAATCTTCTGGTTTGTTTTTGTTGGATCCAAAAATCTTGATGGTAGGAAATCCCTGACCACCATACTGCCCTCCCAGGGACTGGTGTTTATCTGCATCAACTGCACCAACTTTCACAACATCTTTTAATGCAGTTGCTGCTTTCTTCCATTCTGGTGTTAACCTTTGGCAATGACCACACCATGGAGCATAGAATTCCACAAGCCACAAGCTGTTACTCTGAATAACTTCTCTGCTGAAATTTGATGGCGTTAATTTGATGACATCATCACTAGAGGAATACAGACCATTCACGGCTAGAAAGAAGGTGCGGCTCACGAGACCGAGCCCCAGGCGAGCCATGCCGAGCTCCGGCCTTCCGGCCGCGCCGCCGCCGCCTCAGCTCTGCGCCGCGCCCCCGCACTATTCCTTTCATTTTGGGGGAGGTTGTTAGGGATTGAACCTAGGGGTGCTCTACCACTGAGCTATACCTACAGGCCTCTTAATTTTGAAACAGTCTTGTGCTAAGTTGCCCAGGCTGGCCTCAAACTGCAATCTTTCTGTCTCAGCCTACCAAGTACTGGAATTACAGGTATGTACCACTCTATCTGGAAAATGTATCATTTTTTTTTAAATCGTTTGTCAGATCTGCATGTGTTTAGCCAAAGTAAGGGATATGCAAATATATTTTCAGGGAAATTATTTACTAAAAGAAAATAGTTATCAACAAACAACCATGAACTTTTCTGCTAATACAGACCATACATACATTTTAAATTTCTACTAAAAAGCTACTATTAAGATCAGCAATTTTTTAAAATAAGGAAACTAAGGCCTAAGGAAATTAAGTGAAACTAAGTCCCACAAAGAGTCGAATAATTTGGGGCTGGGGATATTGCTCAGTGGTAAAGTCCTTATCTAGCATGTGTGAGGCCTTGGATTTTATCCCCATCACTTCAAAAAATAAATAAATAACAATAATAATTTGAGTAATATTACTTTTGATCTCATACCATGATTTCATACCATGCCCTGTCCTGAAGCACAGCAGGCATTTAAAGGGTTAAAACAGGCAACATCTAATAAAGCCCATACTCTGATACTCTGATAGAGTCCCATACTCTGCAAGCAAGCAGGCTGCTCCAAGCTTGCTGGGTGGACATGGCAATAAGATAAGGAAGTTACAGACCTTGAAACTTAAAGGCGGCCTAAAAGATACCATATATCTTCTCACTAGCTAAACTCTGATTTGTGATGTCAAGCTGACCTGTACTTGTACAGAGAAGAAAACAAGAATGCAAAAATAGACCTGGGCAAGGAGGTTACATGCTGTGACTTCGCCTTGGTGGACAGGTTGGGCTGTCTGCACCTGCATTTGGTGGGAAAAGTGAGCTGTCTCCCTGTCAGCACAGCAATCCAGATAAGAATGGCAGTAGAAACCCTATTTAAGATCAGAGTTTTCAGAAAAGCAGAGTCTCGGTTCTGAGCTCTTCATCACGCCCCTTCTCCAGCGTGGTGCTATCTCCCTCTCTTTTTTTTTTTTTTCTCTCTCTCTCTGCTTGTAATAAAGATTTGCTTAAGCATTACAATTAAGCATTCCTGGCTCATTATTTCTATATGGGTTGAGGAAAAGAACCTACCACGACCATCCAAACTATAACATCTTGCTAAGAGTTCGAAGAGTTGAAAAATCCAGTTTTGTGTATTTTTATATAATCCCAGGTCATTTGATACTAATCCCAAATTTTCCAATTCATAACTATTCAGGAAGGGAATGATCTGTCTTGTTGATTTCTTTACTCTCCAATTATTGTAGAAATTGTCTTTCTTATCTCCCCTGCAAATTGCTAAGTAAAATTTCATTACCTTCTCTAGCCATTAACCTTCCTCTTTATTCTCCAATTTTTCTTATTCATTTATATTTTCCTTTTAATAAACAAAGTTGGTTGTATTTTGTGCATTAGTTCAAGGACTAAAATAACACAAGGAAAAAATTTTCCTTTAATGCTGGATTCTCTGGGCTTAAAGAGTTTAAAAGTATCCTCAGCCAAGTCTACATTTATGTCCTATATCACTCTAACCTTAATGCTTTTGTGTATCTGCTTCACTGTGACTTCAACAGCTGTGACTGTGGCTTCTAGTATCCCTTCCACTAAGAGAATCATGCAGACTCTTTGTGGAAATTGGACCCACTGAAATGTATAAATCATTTGGATTCAGTTGCAAGCATATAGCTTCACCCTGAATCTGAATGCTTTATTTTTTCATTGGACATAAATTCTTTTCTTGTCACTTTTGCACCAGTATTTTACAGTGGAAATTTTATTAACCCCAGAGTATTTGACTTGCTAATTAAAATAATTTAAAAACAAAGCATATCTATCAGTTAAGTTGCCAGAGATCAAATATAATTGAATATCTGAAAAATATCTTTTTCATCTTGTTATTTGAGCATTGGGACAAACATTATTTCCAAAAGATTTTAACACAATTGTATATATTAGGGATTTATGTCTAGTGACTTAAAGTTCTGGACAAACCCAGTTATGATGAATAATTCATCTATACCTAGTCACATGACGTGACTGAAAGTACAGATTCACAAACCAGAAATAGTAGAATGGTATGAAAGCTACATGAAGGTAAAACAATTCAGATTCAAATTAGCTTTAGTCTTTTATTAACAGAAGCACTAAAATAAAGAATCTTGGCAGAGAAAAATTGTGAGTTGGGTTATGGAAGCAGATAATGGAGCATATTAGATACCAAATTAAGAAATGTGGAGATGCTATTTTGTAAATAAGAGGAATTGTGAGATGCTCAAAATGATGCTTCAGGCAGCAGGCAGGATAGATTATCACAACAGTAGTCTAAAGTAGAGGATCTCAGAGGGGCAGTGTAATTCCTAGAGGACATTCACTGAATTTGGCAGTCTTTTGTTTCAATGATAAGATGGGTGTGCTGACATATAGTGGGTAAGTTTTATAGACACAAGATATGCTGCCATGTGTAAGATAGCTTGAAACAAGAAACAGTTGTCTCATCTCACTCAACCTTCGAATGCTTTGACAGATACAGTTGAACACGAAAAAAAATCTGTTTAAATCTATGTTTTTATAGATATAAAATAATTTTATTCATAAAACACTATGGAATTATCTCATATAGGTTGAGCATCTGAAATGGTCCAAAATCTGACTTTTTTTGTACTTTTGTTGGTGCATTATAATTATGCATCATAGTAAGGTTCAAAGTGATACACAGCCCTCAGGATGTGCATCCCTCAGGATTTGCTTCCCCCTCTTCCCTTCCTGTACATGTTACTGGGATTGTCCGTGATAACTTCATATATGACCATAGCATTATTTGAACTGTTTCCTTCACCAAGCCTCCATTTTACCCTCCTCTATTCTCCCTTCTCTCCTCATTTATGTGAAGTACCTTTTATTTCCTATTTTCTCTCTAGCTTATACATATGAGAGTAAACATCTGAGCCTTGATTTTCTGAGACTTGCTGATCTCACATGTTTTCTAGTTCCTTCAAAAATCTAAGTTTTAAAATGTAAATAAACACACACGCACACACAAAATTTTGCCTGGCTTTAGTGGCACTGAATTTTCTGTAAATAAAGTCATTAGGTAAATTGAGGAGTAATTACACTCTATTTGGTTCCAAATCAACCAGGAATAGTTGAACATATTAGAAATCATACCACTAATGGTAAAACTATGTGAGGGATTTTAGTTGCCAGTACAGCATACTTGTGCCAATCTGTTTGTAAATTATTTCATATTAATATTTTAAAATATTTATTTCATACTAATTTACTATTTATTTCAACACTTAAAATACAAATACCATGAATCAACAGTATTCAGTTGTATATTTCAAACTGGGTTTTAAATATCTCCCACAAATAAGTTATCAGTGTACCTAATATGTCAACATTACTTTGATTCTAAGGAAGCAGGAAGTAGTAAGTTTAATAGAATATTTTACAATGAAACATGCTGGTAAAATATCACTAAAAATTAAACCTATCAGCTGTGAGAAGTTACAAGAATGAAGGAAATCTGAACATTTCCTATTATTTAATTAAAAATAATCTGTTTTAAGCTGAGCTGATGTAGTAGCTTCAGACGTCAATAATCAGCTGTGTGATGAACCAAGTACATCTTCATTGCAGTCGGACAAGAGTATCAGGCATCAGTGCTCACACATTGTTGCCCCTGAGATGAAAAGTTGTATAAAAATGCTTTCTTTTTTAATTTTGGAGTTGGTCATTGCTGTACTTTAGATCTGAAATCTTTCCCAAAGACCTGTGTTAAGGGCTTGGTCTCACTTCATGCTGTGGGGAGGTAGTGAAACTTTTGAAAGGGGAAGCCTAGTAGGAGGAAGGTAGGTCACTGGGATGTGTCCTTGTCCTTGAGAGACCCTGGTCTCTTCCCTTTCTTTCTCTTTGCTTCCAGGCAGCCTTGGGGTGAGCAGCTTGCTCCAGCATGTGTTCCCCCAAAGCACTGGGATCAACTGACCATGGACAAAAACCTACAAAATTGGGAGCCAAAGTAAATCTTTTATATTTATAAGTTGATTTATCTCAGATATTTGCTACAGGAACAGAAAAATGACAATCAGAACCACCAAACATCTGCCAATATTTTTTAGTTATTTATATTCTACTTCCAATGTCATTACTTGTACAAACTGGTGGAGCGCCCACTATGACTGGTAGTGCAGCACCAGCTGTGGCTGGCAGGAAAGCATAAAAATGTTGTAAGCAATATTTTAACCATTTGCTTATCTTAGAAACCAAGATTCTTGAATACAGACCACAAATCATGAATGCTATTACCATTGTTATTAATAAAATAAAGGTGATACATCGAGTGGATTACTTAAGTAAATGAAATGCAATGTATGAACACCCTTTTTTACGCAACAAACAGCTATCTAAAGGAATGGTTTTAAAAAATTGAGTTTGTGCCTAGTGCAATGACTCATGCCTATAATCATAGTACTTGGGAGGCCGAGACAGGAGGATCATAGGTTTGAGGCCTGAGTGCATTAACTTAGCAAGACCATTTCAAAAATAAAAAATAAGAAGGGTGGGAGCGTAGCTCAGATGTAGAATGCCTCTGGGTTCAATCTTAAGTACCAAAACAAACAAAAACAAAAAAATGAGTTTGCCATTCAAAATAATTGTAGTATATTTTAATTCCATCAATGTAAAAGATCAAAATTAGTGTATTATAAAATGATGTCACATCTTTCAGATGCACTTATATATGATTATAAAACTGCAAAATAGTACTAACATTGCTATAAGGAAACTATTATGATATTTAACATCATAAGTTTAAAATTAACTTGCTTAACTAGAATTGTCACTATCTTTTTCAGCAATTAGACAATGATAGGGTTAAAATATTGCTTTTCTTCACATACTATAAAATATGTGATTAGAGTTAAATATATATGTGAAATTTTAATATCATATTTGTGATTTCTGCATTTGAAATACCATATATTAGTTAACATGTATAGGAAAATATAATTGAGTTGTAAAACAAGAAAATGAAGACCTTAATGCCAAACTAAAGTTGACTCACTCACTAGGAGACAAACCAAACTGACATCCCACTAGAAGACAAAACCTCATTTCTTTGGACATAAGGTAAATTATTTAGTTTGAAATACAAAAACAAGATTCTTTTTTAGCAAATGAAGAATAAAATATTATTTAACTAGTGATGACAAAATAACCATAAGAATTTCACTAAATTTACATTTCACTAAATTTATGTTTATTGATTTAAGTGCCAAGGTCTTATTATGTTTCCCAAGCTGGCCCTGAACTGGACTCAAGCCATCCTCCTGCTTCAGCCTCCTGGGTAACTGAGAGTACAGGAGCACACCACTATGTTGGATTAATATGTTGTACTATTTCCATGTATATTTTGGAATATGATAAAAGAAATTTATATATTAAATGGGGTTTGTGGGGGATGTTGGTACTGGGGATTGAACCCAGTGGCATTCTACCTCCAAGCTATACCCCCAGAACTTTTTACTTTTTTATTTTGAAACAGGGTCTTTGGTAGGTTTCTGAGAGTCTTGTAACTTGTGGAGGCTGTCTTCAACCTGTGATCCTCCTGTCAGCCTCCCAAGTATTGGAATTATAGGCATGTGCCACCACACCTGTTTGGTTTTCTGTTACTTATCCTTTTTTATTTTTTTAAATACACTTTTATTGATGCATTGTAATTCTACATCATGATGAGGTTCAGAGTGACAGAAACCTACATGCACACAGCATTTGGCATGTTTGCCTATGGATTCCATCCTGCTCCCTCCCCCTCCTTGTACATGTTATTGAAATTGGTACTGATAGCGGTTTTTTTGATCTTATTCTATTTTCTCTGGAAATATACCAGATAGCGCCTATGTAGCTTGTAATGTTGCCCCATTATTTTTCCTCACTCATAGCTTCTATTCCCTGCTGCCAACCTAAAGACATGATCTGTGAGTTTTTTTAAATAAAAAGAAATAAGTGGATCTCTGTTATAGAGTGTTATCTTAAGATAGTGAAGGTAGGTCAGGAGGCACTCCACTCTGGCTTTGTCTTGCTGTGATGTAAACAGGGGAGCTTCACCCCTTGGCATGTCATAAGTCATCATGTGTTGCTTGGTGGTGGCCATGCACTACAATGTGAATCTGTGTGTTTTCTCTAATTGTGATGTTAGTTTGTTCTTTATCTTATTGAACACAGCTCTTCTATTTCACACTGTTTTTTTAATATGAAATATTAAACATGAAATGTTTTAAAAAGTTTACATGTAGTAAAATTCATTCTGTTGGACAATTTTATCAGTGTTAACAAATGTAAGCAGTGCACTAACCTCACTCCTGATCAATCCACAGAGCAGTTCTGTCATATCCTTAATGCTCCTCTTACTACACCCAAGTCGATAAATCTTGGAAACAACCTTTCTGTTTTCTACTTATTCCTTAACTTCTACTATCTTCAGGACACTCAGTGAATGGAACCATGCTGTGTGGAGACATTTGAATCTGGCTTCTTTTACTTAGCATGGTAAGCTTGAGATTTTTTCATATTTATTAACTACTGTTGCTGAGTAGTATTTTATTGTATGGATGAACCATAGTTTGTTTATCCATTTTTCCAGTGGGTTAGATTATTTCCAATTTGGGGGGATGATAAATAAAGCTGCTATAAATATAATAACAAATTTCATTGTGATGATAAGTAATAAGTAAATACTTAGGAGTGGGATCAATGGGTCATTAAGAGAAGAAATATTTAGCTTTATAAAAAAAAACAGTAGACTGAATATACTGTTTTGGTATTGATCCCACCAATGTATGGGAATTCCACTTATTCAGCATACATATTCAAATCCTGGAAGTTTTTGGGGAAATATAAGAAGCTTATTTAGGCAAGTGGGGGTACAGTTTAAGAGAAGTAGGTTACATTTCAGAGAAAGGCTCAGGAATAATTCTTTTCCAGAAGTGGAAAATTGCCTTAAATTTGTCATTCTAATAAGAGTATATTGCTATCTCTATCTCATTATGATTTTTTTTTTGGTATTGGGCATAAAGACAGGGGCATTCTACCTCTAAGCTGCACTCCCAACCCTTTTTAATTTTTTATTTTGAAACAGGGTGTCACTAAGTTTCTGAGGCTGGTCTCAAACCTGTTGTTATAGTTTCAGTGTCTCCGTAGACTCAGTATAGAAATAAAAAGCCATAAAAACTTGAATGCACTGCTAAAGTAGGATTTATTAGAGCAATAGAAAAGCGCCTCACAAATGAAGAGTGAGATGCAGTGCTCAAGGGAGACACTCGTCTCCTGGTCCTCAAGTCTTATATATGGATTTCAGCTTCCTTGTGGGAAATGGGATGTGAGGACAAGCTGGTCTGTCACATCCACAGAATGGATGTGAGAACAAGTTGGCCTCAGGATATGTCTTTATCAGCCATTCGGATGAATAGTCACAGGGTCTTTTTCTGAGTCCCCGACTGCCCGAGACCAGAACACTGTGACATTCCTGTCTCAGCCTCCCAAGTTTACAGGCATGTACCACCATGCTTGGTTCATTATGATTTTAATTTGCATTTTTCTAATGAGTAATGATGTTGAGCATCTTTGCAAACACATGTTTGCCATCTACATACTTATTTGTTGAAGTGATTTTTGTTTTTCCAAAATATTTTTCTGTTTTTTAATTGGATTGTTTGATTCCTTATTATTGAGTATTGTGAGCCACTTACACATTTTGGATAACAGCTATATTTGTTTTGTCACTGTGACCAAAATAACTGACAAGAACAACTTAAAGGAGGAAAGGCTTATTCAGTTCAAGGTTTCAGAGGTTCAGTCTATGGCTGGCAGTCTTCAATGAAGAAACATCATGGTGGCAGGATATGGCAGAGGAAAACTCTTCAGGGAAGCCTGAAGTCAGAGAGAAAGAAGGGGACTAGGGTCCCAAGGCCACATTCCCAGTGACCTACCTTCTAAAGCTACACTCCACAGGCCAATAGTTACCATCCAGTAAACCCTTTCAAATTCTTAACCCATCAAAGGATTTATTCACTGATGAGGTTAGCACCCTGATTCAGTTATTTTACCTCTAAGCATTTCTGCATTGCCAGCACATGATCTTTTCTGGGAGACATTCCATAAGCAAACCATAACACCATTCTTGCATCAGATATGTAGTTTGCTAATAGTTTTGATGGTCTATGGCTTATCATCATTCTCTTAATGATGTGTTTCACGAAACAAAAATAAGTTTTATCAATTTACTAATTTCTAAGTGCTTTTGGTATTATTCCTAGAAAATACTTTAACACAAAGTTTCAAAAACTTCTCCTAATTTGTGTAATGATAAAATATAGAATTTTTATAACTTTGATTACACTTATATCTATGCTTTATTTTGAGTTTATATCTGTATAAAGTTTGAGATGTGTTTTAAGATTCATTTGTTTCTATATAGATGTCCTGATATTTGAACACAGTTTTTAAAATTTTTATTTTTGAATTAATGTAAAATCTATACATATTTGTGGGCTGCCATGTAGTGTTTTGATATATGTATACATTGTAGAATGTTCATATCAGGGTATCCCCTAAAGAAAATTTATCATTTCTTTGTAATGAAAGCATTCAAAATTCTTTCTCCTAGCTTGTTTGAAATGTATAGTACATTATTACCTATAATGACCCTACTGCGGCACTATATTTTGAAAATACTATACTTTCTACATTGATCTGTCACTGAAATTTTGTTAAAAATCAAATTACTATCCATGTATAGGTTATTTTGAATATATTTAGATTCATATATAAATATATCTGTTGTTTTTCAATTATAATTGTTTATCAGTAGTATATAGAAATACAACTTATTTTTCAAATATTGACCTTGTATAACATTAGTTTTAATTGTCATGTCCACTTATATATGTCCCAATACATTTTCCAATAAAATTTCTTCTAATCTTCTTATTTTTCTTAAATATCTAATCATAAAGATAGACAAAAGTATCTCACAAGTCTGCTATATCTTCTAATACATATTTTTATCATTACTTTCAATTTATGTCTCATTTTAAGCCTTTATATTGAGTTTTTATTGAATATATGTATTTATGCAAGTAGGTTATGCTGTCTCACAATTTCATTTCAGAAATTTTATTTAATTTGTAATGCCCCTTTAATTTCAGAGGGATTATTACAAAATCTTTGTATTAAGAAGTGTGGGAGCCCAGAAGAAGTGTGGGGCAGCAGTGAGGACATGACCCCACTCACCCCATGCAGCCACAGGTGTGTATATAGTTATGTAAACATGTCTAGGTAATACTCAACACACATGCACTGTTAACACTGGTGTGATGTGTAACCATTTTTCCCGGAACCCTAAATAAGGAACAGGTGTGTAAAATAAAGCTGCTGTTCTCCTCCAGCTGGTGACTCCCATGCTTTCTTCTCACTGGAGATCTCACTGCCAAAACCTCCCCTGCAACCACAGCTGTCCTCTGACAGTGGCCTCTGACAAGAGGGGTGTTGTATCTGATAGTGTTACTGTATTATTTTTTTGTTCTGATTTAAAGAAAGGGATATGTGTGAGTGATATGTGTAGTTATATTTGAAGTGTACCTATCATTAGATGGGGACATGAACTACATCATTGATGGCAAGTAGAAAGAAAACATGGATAAGTAAAGTACAAAATATATTTTTTGAATTCTAATATAATTGACAACTTACTAGATGTACTACAGAATAATAGCTCCCACTGCATCTACTATATGGTCTACTACATCCCTTGCTAGAAATGTAATCTGTTCTTACTTTAAATTAATTGTCATTTACTTTGTCCCAGATATGCTAGTACTGTTTTCTAAACTAACCTAGTGGACAATTAGCCACTGGTAAGAAGTAAAATCCTTTACCATGAAAATGCTGATATTTGTCTGCCAAATCATTTATATATTAATGAGTCAGGAGGATTCCATTCTCCTTTTCCAACTGCTATGAAGAGAATCATTCTTTCTTTTAATACATTTCTACAGTTTTTGTGGTCATAATACCAAGCTTGACTTGATGTTCTGAAAATTATTAATGAAAATTAGAGGTCTTCTTTAATTAGAGGTCTTGAGAAATTCAGGTTTTTACTATCTTACTTTACAATTTTCAGAACAGAAAGGAATTTTTTAGGTGAAATGGAAATTTTAAAATATTTCTGATCACTCAGTATGTATCTATGAATACTAATTCTAAAACTATAAAAAAGACACATTTAACAGAGTGTAAGGAGGAAGATAAACTGCAAAACCACCTAAGACACCATTTTTGTTTTTCCATGTATGTGAGTTTATTCAGTAAGAACTGCAAGCGGATATGGTGGTTCACATTTGTAAGCCCAGTACTTGGGATGCAGAGACAGGAATATTGTGGGTTCAAGGCCAGCCTCAGCAACCTAGCAAGACCCTGTTTCAAAATAAAAAAATTTAAAGGGCTGGGCTATCCCTCAGAGGTGTGATGCCCCTGGGTTCAATCCCCAGTACACCCCCATAGTTTTGGGTTTTTTTTTTTTTTTTTTTGCGGTACCAGGGATTGATTGAATGCAGGGGCGTTCTACCTCCGCGCTATGCCCCTGGCCCTATTTTTTATACTTTATTTTGAAACCGGGTCTCACGAAGTTGCGGAGGGCCTCACTAAGGAGAGAGAGAGAGAAAAAGAGAGAGAGAGAGAGAGAGAGAGAGAGAGACAGGGAGAGAGAGAACGAGAGAGCTGAGGCTGACCGCGAACCCGGATCCTCTGGTCTCCGCCTCCCAAAGTACTGGGATTACAAGCGTGCGCCACCACGCCTGGCTACCTAGTTTTGTTTTGTTTTGTTTTATTTTTGCAGTACTGGGAATTGAACTCAGGGACATTCTACCTCTGAGCTACACCCCCAGCCCTATTTTTTGCTCTTTATTTTGAAACTGTCTCGCTAGGTTGTGCGAAGGCCTCACTAAGTACCTGAGGCTGGCGGGTCTCAGCCTCCCAAGTAGTGGGATTACAAGCTTGTGCCATAACACCCAGCATAACTGACTCATTTTTCTTACATTATCTGTCTTACTGCTGAGATGTCTTACCTTTGCATGTATTTGATAAGAAAAGCAGGTACATATACCTCCAGAAGAATTACAAAGTAAATATATGTGCAAATTAAGAAATCTACAGTATTGTGATAGTGTTATGGAAATCTTGAAATTTAATTGGATTTAAATTTTAGAATATATTATGTCATAATTCATTCCAATCAACTCTTTCAAAGCACTTGGGGTTAACCTCACAAAAATATACAATGGAGTGAAGAAACTGAATTTATGCTATTTAGAAATTAATTTTACAGTGCCCCTAAGGCACATTATTTTAGGAGTGATATGGGGACTTTTTTCTCTCAGCAGCTAAAAGAAAAAATATGAATGGAACACTCTTTCCTCACCACTTGGGCTCACTGAGTGGAGAGCTAGTGGAAGAGGTCTCAGCTGGCTCAGTGAAGGAAGGGGTAAGTGAAGGAAGGGTTCAGAATCTCCTGACTTCCCTTTGCTGGCTGAGAGCCTCCACTTTGACATAGTCATACAGACGGTTTTACCTTCTTCTCTTGGAACCTTTACTAGAACTTTGACTGTAGTTTGGGCAGTTGGTGACTATTGAACTGTTTAGTAAAAACTTGGGTGATTACACAGTTGTCCTTGAAATATACCCATAACTATTCCTTGAGAAAAGATGTCAGAATATTCTTTTAAATCTAGAAATTAAAACTGAGATCAAATATTTAATAACATTTTTCAGTTTATAGATGCAATGGATTTATATAATTAATGGGAATTCAAGGTGACTATTTACAGTAAAAACCCACATATTCATAATTTGGAAAAATTTTATAAAAAAATAAGAGTGTTTCTGTCATGGTACATTATTTGTTAATGTTATGTTGACAATAAAAATAGTTAAACACTGTGTCCCGAAGTAATCTGAATCATGTTCCTTGATTCTACTTTTTATAGTTTTGTTTATGAAATCACTCTTTTCATAGTGTTATTGTGTTCTCATTTAGTAGAAAAGTTATAAGAATGATTTCTTAACCTTACTCATACTATTCCTGTTAGAATTACTGTTCTTTGGCTCAAATGATGCCATCAAGTGATATTTTAAGGATTCTTAATAGAATGAAGAACAATTAGATCAGGACAAATAAATGATCCATATGAATGTTTGCAAGCCATATAAACAAAGAAAATAAAATGAGGGAAGCTACTAACTTATAATAACTTAGGTAATGAAAAGCACATTTGATATTTTTTCCAGGGTGTATAAAATACTCTTTGCTAGGAGAAAATAAGTGTATCTTAATTCACATGCTAAAATATTCTAGTAGTAATTTTTGCTGAGTTTATCATAGAAACAAACTACAGTTTAGAGAAAAAATGTATGTCCTTCAAAACAATTATAAGCACATATGATTGAGCTATTTTACTTTTCTTATAGTTGATATACCACCAAGGTGATAGGAATCTAGTTGCTGTCATTCATATAATGAGGCAGCTTTATGGATGTCTCAAGGTGTTTCACAAATAAAAACAAACCAAGACCATACCCATTTCAATAAACTTATTAGCTTTTAAGATGATTTAAAATTCATAGAAGTATATCCAGTGTTTCTATTTTTAATCCCTAAGGATCTAGATTGTCAATGCAATTTGAGGGAAAGCAGAGATAAAAACACATTTTTAAAATGTAATGGAACAAACTACATTTTATGCTCTAATAGTCTCTGTCCCTCTCTGGTACTGTGAGTTACAAACGTGGGAACTTCTGAAGTCATCCCTAATATTGGAATATATAAGAGAAGACATTAGATATATAAAATATCTTGATTTTCACCCTTCATCTACATTGAAAGTCAGATATTTTTAAATGTTTTTAAATAATCAATACTAGCCATAACTTGTGATTTCTTAATCAGTCTGGCCAGTCTTATTTTTATTTTTATCTGATTGAAAAAAGAGAGATACATACATCTGTTTGGTGATCATTTGAACATTGGACATGGATACTAAGAATTTTTTTTTTTTTGTGGTACCGGGGATTGAACCCAGGGGCTTTCTACCTCTGAGCAAAATCCCCAGCCCTATTTTTTATACTTTATTTTGAAACCAGGTCTCACGAAGTTGCAGAGGCCTCAGCTACTTAGCTGAGGCTGGCTGCGAACCTGGATCCTCTGGTCTCCGCCTCCCAAGTACTGGGATTACAAGTGTGCACCACCACGCTTGGCTCTAAGAATTTAGAACGTGGTATAAGACATAGTTAATTGTCTATGCCTGAGAATGACTGTAATAAATCTTATAGTACCCTGCCACTTATGTATTTTTCCATGTTATTTTATAATTTAGAAATGTGAACTTAGTAATAAAAAGATTAAAGCTAGCAAGAGATTTGCATTATAGTATTTGTTCTGCTTCTAACTCCCATGGGATTTCTGTGATTTTCCTCCTCTCAGCCACATTTTTCTCATTGTAAGAAATAATGGGATTAGATAATATCTCCTATTCTTTCTAACATTTTATGACTCCATAGTCATATCCTGCTTTGCTAAGCAATTAAATGAATCACATAATGTTCAGCAAGTATAATGTGATGATACATTAGTATTTTTCCAATTTTACAGATATAGAACTTTTAGGGTGATTTTCATACTTCCTAATCATAAGATTTATGTGAGGACTATTCTTAAAAACAGAACACTTAATAAAACCATATCCCCAAGGAAATGATCGAGGAATCTTCATTTTTAATAACTACCAACTAATTTTTATGATCATGCGAGTTTCAAAAATACTGAATTGTGACAATGGACACCAAAAGGAACAGTGTGACATATTCAGAAATTTGGAGTTGCAAAAAACAAATACTCATTCCAGTTATGCTGTGATTAATTGGATAATTTAACTGGAAAGCCCAAGAGTGAAATATTTTTCAGTTTCTAGAAATTCAACAGCTTGAATGATGTTATCAAGGTCTAATTTCTTTGTGTTATTGATGATTTATTCCTTATGATTCCACTATCCTGTTTTATTCACTCTCATAGATTAGTTATGTGCATAGAAGTTCCAGTTGCCATCCCTCAAAGCTCCAGGCTTACATCCATACTGATCCAGGTGAACTGGAATAAACTTCTTCAACCCCTAGATATGCTCTGATTGTCTGATTTTTCCACATTCTTATACAAGCACCAGTCTCTCCAGCCAAAGCGGGACTTAGCACTCTGCTAACCAGGCCTGTGTCACATACACAACCCTGAAGCATCTGTTCCACGTAAATAAAATTGCATTCCATTGGAGAAAATATTTCCTGAAGAAAAATTGGTTGTTAACCGAAAGAATTGATCTTGATCAAGAAGACACTAACTACAACACATGATTACATTGCCCAGAAAAGTCTCTGCTGGTTTGGGGAAGTCATGAATCAAAGGTCTATGATCAGATAAATAGGAATATGGCAGATGCCATTCATCACATCAATACATTTTTATTCAGTTAGGCCCAAGCTTAGGGAAAACCATTCACATTCTTCTCCCCTCCCCGATGATTTATCTATGAATTTAAAAAAAATGTTAAAAAGAATTTTGTTCAATAAGTATATTTGGAAAAAGTCATATTTGGTTATGGAGATTAAAGATAAAATACAAAAATATATACCATTATACCATTTTGTTACAACCTACAGAACAAGAGTTGTAACTTCATGTTCTAATTTCAAGAAAGGACATTACATTAACTTTTTAAAAATTTACAACTTTCGTCTCTCTCTCTCTCTCTCTCCACATATACATAATTTATATTTTAATACATATGTTATTTATATTTTTAAATGTTTTTGCACTATGATGTCTTCCTACATATTGAAAATATTTATTTTTCTTTTATTTCCACCTATAGCATGTTTTCTCAATAGAAACTTAAAATTGTTAGTATTTATAAGCACATTAAAACAATGTACTTATCACAATAACAGACAAATAATCTATTTCTGTTTTTTATATTTTAATGAATTTCAACATACATTGATAGTATAACTCTGTTCATGGGAAATACAATGCAGTTTCTGGCTTGAAGATGAACATTTGCAAATGCCTGTAAGTGACTGTAATAAAATTGGGGTTTGGAACTTGTGGATCTGGCTACAATGGGCAAGTATACTCTACCTTCCCCATAGACTACAGCCTGAAACCCAGGCACAATTACATACATAAAAGAAATATCTGAGAGTGCTGAGAAGGCTTACCTTTTCTGCTCCCATACCCTGTCTTAGATTCTCTGGAAACCTGAATTCCATGTCTGTGTGGCCACAGAAACATCCACAGAGAGCCTTCTGGCTCTGGCTAGAAAGTGGAGAGAGTAAACGCTTTGAAGAGGGGAGTATGTGGGTAGATCCTTGATTTTCTTCATCATTTTGTTTTCCTGGCCCTGCTTCAAGGACACCTTCTTGTAGCAGTGGTGGCAGCAGATCCAGCAGTAATTGACACACAAGCACCCACACACTGAGAGAAGACAGCTTCTCTGCTCAGAGGACTGAGAAAAGTGCCCCTGTGCTCTTCAGGGTGCAAAAGAAGTCCCTGTTACATTTTTTCTCATTTCCTTCACCCTGTTGCCCCAAGATGGACTCAGTCTCAGCCTGGGGCTCTTCAGAACTACTTGAATAACACAGCAGGTCTCTTCATAAACCAGGGAGAGAAGACCACAACGAGTTTGGCAGTGAAGGCTTCAAGGCAATGAGGAGCTTTTGAATGGCTTTGGTTTGCCTGTAAACATTCGGGCCACCATTTGCAGGAAAATGGATAGAACTAGAGAATGTTATGGTAAGTGAAATCAGCCAATCTCAGAAAGCCAAGGGCCATATGATTTCTTTCATATGTGTAAGCTAGGAAGAAAATAGGAAAGAAAAGGGATTTCATAATATTAAGTAGTGAGACCAGTAGAATAGTGGATGGGGATAGAGGGAGGAAGGAGGAGAGGGGGAAAAGGAGACATGAGGAAGGAAACAGGCCGAATAATTTTATGCATATATATGAAGGTATCACTAACAACCTTACTTGCACATATGGGGAGGAAGGGATTGGATTAAGAAGGAGCCACACCAAGAGATGTTGTGTACATATATGAATATATCACTTTGAATCTCACTATGAAGTATAATCATACTGCACCAATGAAAGTCTAAAAAATAATAGAAATAAAACCTCATCAACTGAGGAGAAGAAAGAATTTGACCACATTCAATTTCCATTCTTGCTAAACTATCTCACCAATCTAGGAATAGAAAAGGAACTTACTTAATCTGATAACATAAAAATACAAAAATACCACTAATAGTATACTTCTTGGTGAAAAGCTGAATTATTTTAAGATTGGAACACAGGAGGAGTGCCTAACCTCAATAGTATAACAGGTAAAATAAAAGACATATGGCTTTACTACAACTGTCTCCATTTTAAGACGACACATTTTCTACATAGAAAATCCCAAAATTATATTCAAAAGACCCCATGTAGAACTAATTAGGCAATTAAGAATGACACACAATAGAAGGCCAATGTACAAAAATCAATTGTATTTACATGACTAAAAAGAAGTGTTAGAAAACAGATGTTAAAAAATAGAACTATTTACAGTGGTTCCATAAAAATTACATGTGCATGTAGATATACATAATATTGCATGTTCTGTATGCTGAAAACTGTAAAATACTCAAGAAAAATTTTAAACTAAATGAATGGAAACACAATATGTCAGTGAGAAGAATCACTGCTGTTTAAGTGACAATTCTCAATTTATATTTAGATTTAATTCAATAGTAATCTGTTTTGTCAAGCTTTGTTTTTGTTTTTTTTCTTTTTGCAGATATTAACAAATTGATTATAGAATTTCTTTTGTTTCTAGCGTGGAAAGATAAAGGATATAGAATAGTCAAAACAATTCTGAAAAGGACCAAATAGTTCATTTTTACCCATTTAGACAAAAACAGTATATTACTTAATATTATTGATGTATTTTCATTAGAGAAAGGAAGATTAAATTTTACTCAAAAACCTATACACAAATGTAGATATGATTACTTATAATCACCAAAAATTTGAAGTCGCTCAAAATCCTTCAGTGGGTGAACAGTTATACAAACATACCAGTATATTCATACAATACAATGCCTCTCAGAAGTCAAATCAAATGAATAACGAGAATATGTCAAAACATGATTGATTCTGTATTATGCTAAGTAAAAGAAGGCAGAACAAAAAAGTTTCATTTTGTATCATTCCATTTGGAAACTGCAAATCTATAAGGCTAGATGTTCACCAAAGGTTGGGAAGGGTTGGGGTGGGGATCCGGGGCTCTACAATGAGAGCAGGAAGGAATTGTGTGTGTGTGTGTGTGTGTGTGTGTGTGTGTGCGTGCGTGTAGGAAATGGTCCTGTACTGTGATTGTAATGGAAGTTGCATGACAATACACATCTTTTAAAATTTAAAGAAGTGTACACTATAAAAATTTAAGTTGCAGCCAGATATGGTGGTGCACACCTGTAATCCCAGTACTCGGGAGGCTGAGACAGGAGCAGTGCCAGCCTCAGCAATTCAGCCAGGCTCTCAGTAACTTAGCAAAACCCTGCTTCCAAATAAGAATAAAATAGGAGAGTGAGGTGTAGCTTGGAGGTAGAATGATGCTAAGTTCAATCCCCAGCACTCTACACATACACACACACACACACACACACACACACAATTTTAAGTTGAAAATAAAATAAATGTATTTCTTAACATATTTCCCCCTCACTCATTACATTTTAAACTCAGTAGATATATAGAATAGAGAAAAATAATATTTGATGGTTATTCATTTGCTGGGCAATATGAATTTAATGACAGCCAAGTTCATATAAAGGAACTGCATATTCATTCCACCCTACTGCCACATTCAGAAACCCTTTTATTGACCTTTTACAAAACACATATTAGTAAATTCAAATTATTTTTGTTTTTATTGTTGCATTATAGTCTCACATCATAATGTAGTTAGTAAACTCAATTTCAATGTTTACTACTAATCAAAGATAATTTTGGAATTTAAAAAGCCAAATTTTGTTCTGGAGTAATTCATCATGCTTTTAAACTTTATTAAGCAAGAATATTTTAGCTCACTTGCTCTTAAAATTTGATATGTTCATGTGGGTTCAAGCTCATGCTAAGGAACACATTAAATTTTTTCCCAGTTAGCCCCATTAACAAAGAAATTAAATCAGGGCACAGGAACACATTTTTTATAAAGTCCATAAATGATATACCTCACAGTTTGGAAATGTTCCAGCTAAAATCTCACCAATTAATTATGTAGCCCATGTTTTCTTATTTCAATTCATTTTAGTATATTTTATAAATAGTCCTTTTATGACAAGATTAAGATAATGTATTAAGCTTTATTTATCCAACAAACAATTAACTTCCACAAGGAAAGATCAGAATCTGTTAAAGAAAACCACTCTACTGTACATTCGTCGCAACTCCCTTTTTCCAAAATCTCATTTGTCTTTATTCAGGAACATGATGATACAGTGAGTACAGAATTTGTCTCTGAATTACAATCGCTGAAAAACTCATTTTTCAGCAAATATCCAAAATAGATTTGGATTATAACTCTACATAATTGTGAGCAAAGAATTCAATTTTTTCTACCATTTACTTATTTTTATAAACTATGCATCAGCTTAACCCAAGTAGTCATCAGATAATGAAGGCAAACTTGAATTTCACCATGGAAAACAGGCAATGAAGCCTCAGAAATCAGTAATGTACCTAGTCTCAAAAAGAGACATTCCAGAGAACATTTAAATGTGTGCTATAAAATTATAGTTTACCATGTAAATAAAAATACTATATATAAAAATATACAACTGGGAATCAACTGTGTAATAAATGGGTTAACCAGGAAGGAAAAAATGAAGTTGAATTTCAAAATTATCATTAGATACTTACCTGGCAGGGGAGGTACCATGATCACAAAGGTGGTTTTCCCAGGATGAGGCTTATCCATTGCACTCTGGATGTGCTGACTCCTGCGAGTTCTCCAAAAGTAGGAAACTCGACTGCATAATTTGTGGTAGTGGGGGGACTGCATTCACATTCTCCCCTGTTAAAAAAAAAGAGTGTCATTAGAGCCACATTAACACCGTCATCCCTATCAGCAAGTAGGAAGCTCAGTGCATTACAACAAATGCTAGAAAAACACTGGGATGTCTCAACAGATAGTGAGAGTCTGATTCCTTTTTATCTGAACACACTGTTTCCATGTGTGTCCCTTTAATGGAATGAATTTCTCTTCAGCATGCATCAAAACAATGAAATATGTCTATATAATCAATGAAATATGAATGAACTTAAGAAACATCAACAAAGTGACAGATGCATACTATTCCTCTCTGGAGTTGGAATCAATTTAATTAAAGGATGAAAAGTGTGCGTGAGGATGTTTGCTTCATTGTCTCTCTCCTCCTTTCTTCTTCCTATTCACTCTCACATACACATACACGCACATATAAAATCACATATGTAATTTCAATTTCCAGTTCCTAGGCAAATATTCTTGGAACCCTATTTTACCAATCACAAGACTGGCTTTTCTGAAAGCAATATATATATATTGCATTTAGCCCTAATCTAGGAATCTCAGATTACATGACACATATTCATTGTCTTGATCGTTTTTAAAAAATGTGTTCCAAAATTGTCCTAGAGCTCTACCTAGCTTTACATTCATCCTTGAGGCACATATGCTCTGAATTATTTTTTCCCTTTGTTTTTCAATTTTATTTATATTTTAGAAAATCAAGAAGTGGATATATCTTTTGCCAAAATGAGGGTTTTCAAATCTATCATCCTACTAATACAATTTAATCAATTGACCTTAATTTCTCCATATATATGATGTTTATCGAAATAACTGTGTTGATATAAAATTATGCACAGTTATGTGTTATTTGATAGTCTATTGCTGTAAAGACAGTAAAATTTGCAAGACCTTCAGACATAATACCCTTTTTTTTGTGTGTGTGGTACCGGGGATTGAACCCAGGGGCGTTCTACCTCCGCGCTACACCCCTGGCCCTATTTTTTATACTTTATCTTGAAACTGGGTCTCTCTCACGAAGTTGTGGAGGGCCTCACTAAGAAGAGAGAGAGAGAAAGAGAGAGAGAGAGACAGACAGACAGGGAGAGAGAGAGAGAGTGAGAGAGCTGAGGCTGGCCACGAACCCAGATCCTCCGGTCTCCGCCTCCCAAAGTACTGGGATTACAAGCGTCATAAATACCCTTGAACACCAATAAACCATTTGAGATATATGCCATTTGAGCTCACTGAAGTATAAAATTTGAAATAGAAATAGGAACATTTCTTGAGAGGAATAAAGAACAGCAGTATTCAGTATTTACTAGAAACAAATTTAATACTACTATATCTTTTGAAGATTAATCATTTTCCTTTGGATATTTATTATTTTATGTGAATTCATTGTGTTATGCTAATTATTTTCATTTGGCTATGAGATAGATAATATATATAAAATAATGAATATTTGGAAATACATATTTCCTTAATGTGAAAATCAGTGATAATGCTACTATTCAGATATTTCAATAGGAAGTATTTTATGTGTGTGGATAAAACACCCTGTTCAAAATATAGAATATAATCTCTCTCTCTCTCTCTTTCTCTCCCTCTCTTTCTCTTTTTTCCCTATCTATTCATTATTCCAACCTTTAAAATATATAGAAACAGCTGGGCATGTTAGTGTATGTCTGCAATCCCAGTACTTGGAAGGCTGAGACAGGAAGATCTCAGGTTGAAGGCAATCATGTAGTAATTTAGTGAAAACCTATTTCAAAACAAAAATTAAAAAAATAAAGCTGGGGGTGTAGTTCAGAGGTAGAACACCCCTGGATTCAATCTCCAGTGCCACAAAGAAAAAAATACATATATACATATACATATTCATATATATATATATATATATATATATATATTTCAACAAATTTAAGTCCATGCTATATATCAGGAAAACATTTGCTTATGTATAACTTGTGTCATGAAGATCTGCAACTTGTCTATAGCAGTAGGTGAATTAATTTTTTTCTTGGGAATTTGTTAGCCACTTTATTTTTAATGTACTTTATTATTTATGCATTGTGATTGTACATCATAATGAGGCTTAGAGTGATAGAAATATGCATGAACAGAAGTAAGAATATTGCAGCGATAAGTGCATATCCATTTTATATGGATTATTTCTCATAAATAAAATACATATTTAAATAATCCTATTGTAATTCCATATTAATTTATTTAACAAATAAACATGGACTAGTTCGAGACAAATTTTCTTGTCATGTCTTCTTTACTGTAAAAAATTCTTAATTCTAGTGAAATCTACTTTTACTAGATTATAAATTTGAAGGTCTTGAGATATATAGTCTACATCATTATACTTTCTAATGTCAACTCCATGATTTACATTAAGTACTTGATGGCATTTGCCAATTAGCAGGAAATCATTTATTTTCACTTAGTGTAATTTCTTTAATTCATTTTACAAAACATTTTCATCTCAGATGGCATGAATATGATCACAGAAATGAATTGGACATGGTTATTGAATGTATTTCTTTTTCTTAAGACATATTATTTTAGAATTTGATAAGGTTGATTCCAGCATAAATGAAAAGATAAAACTTATTTCAGATAAAAATATATTTTAAAATAAAATAATTGTAATGTTTCAGTGTGAGATAGATATTCTCTCTCCCTTTCTCTTACACACACACAGACACACACACACACACACACACACACACACACTATAACTCTTTACTTCCCACACAACACCTGCCATTTCAATATGTATTCATGTAGTGCATAGAATTATTTAGTCAGGGTTTCTTGAAAATGTTACACATTGCAACCACTTATTAGAAATTGTAATTTGTAAGCTGGGTATGGTGGTGCACGCTTGTAATCCCAGTACTTGGGAGGCAGAAACCAGAGGATCCTGGTTCGCGGCCAACCTCAGCTACTTAGTGAGGCCCTCCGCAACTTCATGAGACCCGGTTTCAAAATAAAGGATAAAAATAGGGTCGGGGGTGTAGCTCGGAGTTAAAACGTCCCTGGGATCAATCCCTGGTACTGCAAAAAAAAAAAAGATAATTTGTCTTTGCTGGTCTATAAAACTGCTTTAAAAATTAGTACATTCAATCTAAATATAGATTCCTTTATTTTTTAGTTTGTCTAATCATTTAATTTTCTAAGTAACTATGTACCTTTCACTAATCTGAGTACTAAATGTCTTTTTCAAGTTACTAACAGACATACTGATCTATTAAAAATGCTTCTGGGAGAGCCAGGTGCGGTGGCACACACCTGTAATTCCAGTACTTTGGAGGCTAAGACAGGATGATTGCAGGCTTGAAGCCAGCCTCAGCAATTTATTGAGGCCCTCAGAAACATAGTGAGACCCTGTTTCAAAAAAAAATTAGGCTGGGGATGTAGCCCAGAGGTAGAATGCCCTTGGGGTTCAAAAGCGAAGCTTCTGAGAAATTACAAATGTTAAAACAAATATAGTTATTATTGATGTCTTTCTCCACTATGTAGTTCCAAGAAAATGTATAGTGATTTTTGGAGGCAAAAAAATTAAAAAAAATAAAACTGGAAGAAAATAAGAAACAAGAAGGGTAATAACTTGGTGAAACTATCCCTGCTATATTTAATAAATATTTGTAATTTTTCATTTGAGACAGACAATTGCTTGTAGTGATGCAGCCACATAAGGTGGACAGCCGTCTTCCGGGCTACTGAGTCCTTGACCATGGCAGTGATGGCGTTTTTGAGTAATGGGATCAAACGGCAAGAATAAGAGCATCCCTAGGATCATGAGAACAGTGACAGCCAGGGTCTTTAAGCCCCTGAGAGCAGAGAACCATCCTCCAAAGAGACCCTTCACATCCCAACCCTTCTATGTCTGGACAGGGACATGGGCAATCTTTCTTATGTTATCAGCAACATGGTTATATCCTTGTCATTATCATCTATGCTTAAGACAGCAGTTAGTGAAATTAAGCTTTCTGCAAACACTTTCTTCTTTAGCTAATAAGTAATCTAGGGCTAAGCGGTTTTGGTAAATGGCTGTTCTCATTTGCTGCTGTTGATTAGCTCTAAGCTCCAGTGCAGTGGCTTTTCTAGTTAGTTATGATTTCTAGAACCGCCTGGAGCCTGATAATGTGATCTAGCATGTAAATAGGTGTCCTGTAGCCCGGGCCCATCCTGAGCCAGGTGGCTGGGGCATAATACTGGATAATTCACTGAGGTGGCCACTCATCGCCGTTCCATTGCTGAGTTCCTCCTATCTCAACTGTGTTGGTATGAGTTTTTTTGGAGTAAATAAGGGGATGTCCAGGGATTCACCAGTGGGTGTTGGGGAGCAGGAAGAACCATGGCACGATGGTGCCAAGAGAACAGGTGCTGATCCAGTCACTGGGGATGAGAGTATAGGCCATTTTCCACAAAGCCAGAACATCCCATCCAGGGCTGTCCATTGCAGGCTTGTGTTCCAGGGTGGTTCCTGAAGAGTGGCTAGGGCGGGGGGGCAGTTCTTGTAGGGGCTGCAGAGGGACTGGTTAGTATAGTTATTGCTGAGTAACCAGACCCCTGCAGAGCTATTTGAGATTGGGATAGCAATACAAGAGCTGTCCCCAACTGGCTTTCCCTCCACGTTGTCTCGAAGCCTTGAGACACATTTGGTTTCCACTGCAGGGTATGTTAGTAGCAGGGGTATGCTTCTACCAATCCAGTCTGAGTGCATGCTATAACTACAAGGTGCCGATAATCCATTACATTTTAGCAGTTCGGAAATGTCAATTTGTACACTTTCAAAGGGGGCTGCTCCTACAGCTTGTATTCTAGAAGGGAGTTCAGATTCTTGCTTAGGGTTGTTTTTGCTACAGGTCACACACCGCTGCACAACCCCTTTCACTAGGGTTGCCAGCTGATGTATGTAGTAATACCTGCCAAGCAGATTTTCAAGGTTTTCTTGCCTGAAGTGAATGGATTCATGCACCTCCTACACAAAAGTTGGCCCAAGCTTGTAAGGAATGGCTATGTGGTTATCAGGCAGTAGCATCTATTTTCCTGGAGTTTCAGTTGCCCTTTTTCTTCTTAGCCACTCCTACTTTTGGGGCTCATAGAAGGGAAAGTGTATACAGGGCAGGAGTAGGGGTGCCAGCAGGTGCTTGGGTATTATAAGGGGTTTCTGGGCTGCCCCTTTTGCTTCACTGTCAGCCTTGGGGTTTCTTTGCACCTTGCAGCTGCTCCTCTTTGATGCTCTCTACAGTGCATGATGGCCACCTTTGTTGATTTTCTTCCTTTCAGATACAAACAAGGTGAAAGGCTTTTCTAGGTCTGGGAGCCCTAGGGTGGGGGTGGTCAGCAGTTGCCTTTTGAGTTGCTGAAAGTCCTGTTGCTCCTTTTTTTCCCATGCAAAGGGGTCATTATTAGCAATGAGGAAAGAGAAGGAAATCAAAGGAGTACAAACAGGAAAAGAAGAACTGAAACTTTGTTTTTGCAGATGACATGATCTTATATTTAAAAGACCCAAAAACAATTCAACCAAAAGGCTTTCAGAACCGATTAACAAATTCAGCAAAGTGCCTGGATAAAAAATCTGAAAAAATCAGAAGCTTTTCTATATTCCAACCATAAATCCACTGAAAAAGAAATCCAGAAAACATTTCCACTCATGATAACCTCCAAAACAATAAAATACTTAGGAATAAACCTAAGCAAGGAGGTAAAAGACCTCTACAAGAAAAAATTATAAAACACTGAAAAAAAATAAATTGAAGAAGATCTTATAAGGTGAAAAGACTTCCCATGCTCTTGGATAGGAAAAATAAATAAAATCAAAATGGACATTCTTCCAAAAGTGATCTACAGATTCAATGCAATACCCAATAAATACCAATGTCATTCTTCACAGATATAGAAAAATCAGTCCTTAAATTCATTTGAAATAATAAAATACCCAGAATATCCAAAATTGTTCTCAGCAATAAGAACCATGCAGGAGGCATCACAATACCTGACTTCCAACTATACTACAGAGCCATAGTAATAAAAACAGCATGGTATTGGCACAAAAGCAGACACATAGACCAATGGAGCAGAAGAAAAGACTTAGAAACAAATCCACACACCTATAGCCAATTGATTTTTGACAAAGGGACCATACGCTGGAAAAAAGATAACCTCTTCAACAAATGGTGTTGGCAAAACTGGTTATCCATATGCAGAAAAATGGAAATGAACCTCACTTTCTCACCATGCCCGAGTCAATTCAAGATGGATCAAAGATCTGAAAATTAGACCAGAAACCTTACAGTTACTTGAAGAGTGCATAGGACAAATACTCCAACATATAGGCACAGGTAAAAACTTCCTCAAGACCCCAAAGACACAAGAAATTAAAATTATGATTAATACGTGGGATTGCATTAAACAGAAGAGCTTCTGTGCAGCAAAGGGAACTATCAAGAACCTCAAGAGAGAGCCAATAGTATGGGAGATGTTTTCCAGCTACTCCTCTCATAGAGGACTAATATCTAGAATATGCAGAAAACTCAAGAAACTCACCGCCAAAAAATAATAATAATTAATAATAATAATAATAATAACCCAATCAAAAAATGGGCAAGTGAACTAAACAGACACTTCACTGAAGAAAAAATACAAATGGCCAATAAATGTATGAAAAAATGTTCAGTATCATTAGCAATCAAGTGATACAAATCAAAACTACCCTGAAATTTCACCTAACCCCAATTAAAATGGCAATCATTAAAAACACAACAACAAATGCTGGTGAGGATGTGAAGTAGGAACTCAAATACACTGTTGGTGGGATTGAAAATTAGTGCAACCACTTTGGAAAACAGTGTGGAGGACTCTCGGGGAGGCTGAGACCAGAGGATCTGGGTTCATGGACAGCCTCAGCTACTTAGTGAGGCCCTCCACAACTTAGTGAGACCCCGTTTCAAAATAAAGACTAAAAAATAGGGCTGGAGGTATAGCTCGGAGGTAGAATGCCCCAGGTCCAATCCCCAGTACCGCAAAAAGAAAAAAAAAAGAATGGGGATGAACCTACCATATGACTCAGTTATTCCACTCCTGAGTATCTACCCAAAAGAATGAAAACTAAACTACAAGAGTAATGCATGCTTATCTATGTTTATAGCTGCACAATTCATAATTACTAAACTAGTTCTTGAACCAGCTGAGATGTTCATTAACAAATGAATGGATTACAAAACTGTGGGATATATACACAATGGAATTTTACTCAACAATAAAGAACAAAATTATGTCATTTGAACAGAAATGGATGGAACTGGAGAATATTATGCTAAGTGAGATTAATTAGTCACAAAAAGTGAAGGGTCAGATATTCTCCCTCATATGCGGAAGTTAGGGAGAAATTGGGTCATAGGAGGGACTCCAGACAAAGGAGGAAAAACCTTAGTGGAGTGAAGGAGACCTAACTGAGAAAGACTGGAAGGGGGAAGAGGGAAACACCTCAATGGTCATGAGGCACATACACAAACTTATCAAAGCCAATCACTGTGCTGAGCATGGGAAAGAGGGGACTGGAGGGAATGGGACAGGGCTCAGTGAGTACTGTGTATATGTATGCCTCTATCACCCTAAACTTCAACAAGATGTCTGATTACAATGCTCCAATTTGAAAAAAGAAAATAAATTAGTAAATAATAAAATAAAATAAAATTGGCTGGGGTATATAGCTCAGTGGTAGAATGTCCCTGGGTTCAATATCCACAAAAATTTTTTTTTCTTCAAAACATTTTACTAGATATTAAAATTCTTCCAGGGCTCCTTACCTCCAACAAACATTACTTACAAATGGGATGCAACTTAATGGATAAGAGTGAATAGAAACCAAAATACACTCAAAAAAGAAAAATGGATATCAATTCAGAAAATTTTTGTCTTCCAATTTCTTGTCACTAACTTTCTACATGATCTTTAGATATTTCATCCCTCTATCTTTTACTTGAAGGATGTTGAGTCATATCAATTTAAATTTCTATCTAAATGCTAAGCCTAAAATTAGCCAACAGTAATGCCATATTTGTGACTAAAAGGTTTAAAATGTGACACATTTTCAATAACTTATTAATATCTGATTAAGTTTAGAGTACTTTATTTCATATGTTAAGCAACATTGTGAACCTAGTGGATTTAGCAATTTGCTTGGTAGTAATGATCAGTAAAATAGAGAGACAAATATAAAGGCAAAATATCTCACTGCAAAATTTCACATTTCTATCTGGTATTTGACATAAATAAATTAACTAGTCATTATATTTAAAACATTACATCAGCCGAGCATTATGTTGCACACCAGAAATCCTAGTATTTGGGAGGCTGAGACAGGAGAATCACATGTTCTCAAGGTCAGCCTCAGCAACCTAGTGAGACCCTGTTTCAAAAACAAAAAATAAAAAGTACTGGAGGTATGACTTGGGGATAGAAGGCCCCTGGGATCACTCCCCAGTGCCAAACAAACAAACAGGGAATGATGTTATTCAATATTCACCACTGGTCAATATTCAACTCATCCCAGTGGCTTTTAGCATTTTATCCTTCCTCAACCTTTTATCCAATGTGCGACATTTTGAAAAAGGAAGAAAATTAAGAGTATAATTTCTGTTGGATGCCAGTCAACTTAACTGAGTTGCATGATGCCCAGATATTTGGTTAAACATTATTTCTGAGTAAGGGTGTTTCTGGATGAGGTTAGCATTTGGCTGGTAGACTGAGTAAAGCCCGGGGTCCTTCCCAATGTGGGAAGGCATCTCATCCAGTCTGTTGTGGATGAGTAGAAAAAAAGGGAAAGAAGGAAGAAAAATTTGCTCTCTCTGCCTGACTGCTTGAGCTGAGGTGAGTTAATTCCTTATTCTATATATTGTGATAGGGATTTTATATGGTATTGAGAGTACAGATATCACATTCATTCTGTTTCTATGGAGAACTCTAAAATACCTTCTGAGCATGATTCTGTGTTTTAATCAAATCTCTGTCTTTCAAAAACTCTTAACTCTAGAATATTTTCCCTTAAGTAACACTTATACCTGTATTTAAATATATCATGTCATGCGATGTAAGCAGAAATCTTCTTACTGAATGTAATACCTCCTCTTTGTCATTGCTTTTTGTTTCTGTCTACCTACTGATTGCCATTATGTAGAATGGCTTTGGAATGGTCAGTAAACACAAAAGTTTTATTGGCGAAACAAACCTAATATAATCTAAAACATAAAGACTTTAATTCCACTCAGTTCTGACCTGAAGACACTGTCCTCCAGCAGCTGCTTTCAGATATCTCCAGAGACCAGGGGGGCAGGAAGTGGTATGTCAAAGCTGGAGACCTGACCTATAAATAATTAGAATGCAACAGAAGTGTGAACAAAAATCCTCAATGTTAACTGTTAACACAGTAAACAGCACCTGATGCCTGCCCTTGCCACAGTGCAATCCTCCTGGCTTTCTCAACCATTCCCTCACTCAGAAAATGCCAGATGCTGCTTTGACAAGGTGAACTCATGCTCTCTCAAATGGTTTAAATAGAGAAAAATGGAAAAGTCTTGAAATTAGAATCTCAAACTAAGTTACATAAGTTCCAAAAAGCTTCCCTGAATTTCAAAAAGTTATAGTCTTAATTATTTTTTACAGTGGAAGTTTATCTTTCTACTGTAAACTAGTTATTTGGTTCATATATTTTAATATACTTTTATTGATACATTGTGATTATAAATCATCAGGAGGTTCACAGGGATAGAAACACATGCACAGAGAAGTTGACTTGTTTCTCTTCCAATCCCATCCCACTTCATCTCTCTCCCCATATATGCTGTTGAAATTAGTGTTGATCATTTCATATGTGTACATAGCATTATTTGAACTGTTTTCTTCATCTCTCCCTTAATCCCCTTCCACTGTTTTACTGGAATCTCTCTTCATTTATCTAAAGTCTTTTTTGTTTCCCAATTTCTCTCCAGCTTCCACATATGAGAGAGAGAAAACATATGTCCCTGGACTTTCTGAGACTGGCTGATCTCACTTAGCATAATATTCTCTAGTCCATCCATTTTCCTGAAAATGACATAATTTTGTTTTTATGGCTAAATAAAATTCCCTTGTTTCCTTATTTTTGTGTTATTTACCAGTTTTGCTCAAATCATGCTAAAAGATGTCTCTAACAGAATGTATGAAATATAATAAAACATTGATTGTAGCTCCACAGCTGTGAAAGTGCCAGAAGTATTACTGTTAAATGTATAGAGGAGGCTTTAGATGTGTAACTTGGAAATTCCTATAGCTTATTTTTAAAGTTTTTTAGGTAAAACAGATGAAATACTGGTAAATAACAGCACTATAACAGTTTACAAAGTGCGTCCATGAATTTTACATATGTATTTTGCTTATTCTTTATAACATCTCTATGGACTGTTACTTCTGTAATCTATAGGAAAATGAACTACTTGGATTTTACAAGGTACAATGGTTAGTTTTATGTGTGAATTTAACCAGGTCCCAGGCTGCTCAGATATCTGGTCAAACACCATTCATAGTGTTTCTATGAAAGAATTTATGAATTAGATTAACATTTGAATGGGCAGTCTGAGTAAAGGATTTTGCCCTCCCTAACGTGGATGGACTTCATCCAGTCAGCTGAAGGACTGAATAGGACAGAAAGCCAAACCTTCGCTTGAGTAAGAGAGAATTTCATCTGCCCAACTGCCTTCACATGGGAACAGGTGTTATTCCTGCCCTAAGACTAATAGCTGATGCATCTGTTCTTCCTGGTTCTTGATCCTGCTGGCCTTTGGACTAGAGCTATGCCATGAGCCCTCCTGGGTTCCTAGACTGCCTGAATTACTATGCAGAACTTGGGACTTGTCAGCTTCCATGTGAGCCAATACCTTACAATATCCACCTACCTATTTACTGTGGTCTTGCTCTGAGCACCTTAACCTCCCCCCACTAAGAGATTGCCAAATACACAAAAAGACCTGCTCTGCATGCTCAAGACTGTCCTCCTTTCCTCCCCAGAACTCCTAGGGCCTCTGTTTTAGCACTTTCTACCTGGGCTCCAAAGAAAAGGGCTACTTAACGACCATTGCACTTTGTAACCATTGGTGCTGTAGCTACCTTGGTTTCTCACTTCCCTCACTATAACTATAGCCATTGTCAAGGTGTTTGGTGGCACAGATGATACTGGAAAATTTTCAGTCTTTATGAAACACTTTGGAAACAAGTATATGATTATATGGAACATATATCATATTATATATCCTATACCTATATCTTATATATATATGCTATACATATCCTACACACACACACACACACAAGCATAATTAAGTGAATTATAATACTATAAATTATATCCTAAGCATTTTTTGTGTCTTACTAAGGATTGAACTCAGAAGGGTTTCTACCATTGAGCTGCATGCCCCACCCTTTTCTCTTTTTTTTTTTTTGAAACAGGGTCTTGCTAAATTATCACTCACTGGACTTGAACTTAAAATCCTCTTGTCTCAACTTCCCACGTACTGGGATTACAGGTGTGTTCCACCACAGACAGCTTATCCCAAGCATTTTATAGCAACATCAGATTACAAGGGAATCACATTTAACTTAAGAATAGTTTTAATCACAAAATATATGTATTTTAATGAGGATGAGAAATCACAAGTATAGGAGATCCATTTTAGTAATACTAAAATACTATTGGTACTAATCATGTTTCAAAGGAAAGATGTGGACACAAAATGAGAATTATATTTTTATTTAGTGCTTAGCCTGAGATCTCAGCTGACTTTATGATGTTTTTGGGTGGGAGATATGATCAAAATAACTAAAAATATAATTTTCTTCCTCATCCTTCCCTGTCCAACCTTAGTGACCTTCTTTCTGTTCTTCTAATATTCAAGCTTATGTCATTTTCAATTGCTATATCTGCTGCCTGGGTTGCTTCATTGTTTGATATGCATTTGATTGACTCTATCTTTACTAATTAGATTTTCTTGGAAATGTCACCTGGTGAGACACTTCTTCCCATATCTTTAATAATCACCAGTAATTCTCTGTTCATCAGCTTAATATAATTCACTGCTTGGATCTCATTATTACCTGATATTTTTCTTGGTTGTGTATTTATCTTATCACTCTTATAACCTCCAAATAACCTCATACCATTTCTATTTGTTCATAACTTTATTTTCTGCATTTAAAAGAATTTCCATTCCATACTTGTGTAGTCAACGTACACAACTAAAGCTATACAATTTTAGAAGAAACCCTAATGGTAAATCTTGCAATGATTTTTAGATATGTCACCAAGTGGCAAGTACAAATGAAAAACTAGATTAAATTGAGCTTTATCAAAATGAACATTTTGGACACTATCAACACATTTCCATAAAGAAAATATGCAAGTGGTGAATAAAAATATGAAAATAAACTAAAATCATTAGTGACCAGGGAAATACAAATCAAAATCAAAAGGAAATGCTATTTTATATAGATGTATGGTATGTTTATAATAAACAAGAGAGAGAATAAAAAGTGTTAGAGAACATATAGAGATTGGAATTCTCTGGCAGTTCTTCAAAAACCAATTCCACTTCTAGGTCTATTCTACAAAGAAATAAAATCATGTACATACAAAAATTTGTACATGAGTGCTCATAGCAGCATTATTTAGTATTCATTATTCATTATTAAGTAGAAAAAGTCAAACAACTTATTAATAGATAAATAAAATGTGGTGTATTCATACAACTTAATGCCCAGCCATAAAGAAGTGAAAAAGTCAAACACAATTAACCTTGAAATATAATTCCAATAAAAAAAGCCAGTCAGAAAAGTTCACACATGTTAAGATTCCATCTATATGAAAATCCCAAATAACAAACCTATTAAGACAGAAAGTAGACTAAGGTTACTCAAATGGATGGGAACATGGGAGTGACAGATATGAGACTGACTTTCTTTATGAGGTAAGGAAAATGCTCAAGCATTGTGGTGACATTTAACCAACTCTCTCAATATAATTAAAACCATTGAATTTTACATTTTAAAGATTGAATTGTGTGGTATGTGAATTGAATTATGATAAAGCAGTTACAATGTTATATAGGCACACCCATATATACATAAAAATACATACACACTCATTTTCAAAACCAATGCGATAGTCTAATAATTCCAAGCATTTGATACTTTCCATTTTTCAGTTTCTTAACTAAAATAGGCCAAATTCTTTAATGTTATGAGAATTTGAATGATGTGCCACTCCCTGGATACCTGGGAGACAGCGATCATGGAATGAGGTGGGATGCAGGCCTCTGAAAAGACATAAAAGTGTAGGTAGATTACGAACATTCACTGTCATGGAGATTTAAAAAAAAACCTACAGTTGTATCCATTCCAATTGTGCAAATATCATTTTTATTACAGTAAAGTCTAAGAAAGTAACAGTCAAGAGACTGATAAACAAGAATTCAGGGAAGGTGCTAAACACAAAAAGGACAATGGGATAAGTAATGTGCCTGTATTGGTAGTATGTAATGTGTCAGACACCAAAGTTTATTCAAAATCATTTCCCCTGTGGATAGATATTTATATTGATGTTATTTCTTGGGACCAAATCTGTAGGATCCAGCTTTCCACGTTCTATCCCCAGGCTCTTGAAGGTCCTGTCACCTTAGGATTAATTTTCTTTCAAAAATGACTTTACCACCTCGTCCTCTATGCAATATAATCTTATAAGCCTATTTAGCCAGATTTTTGTTGCCCTAACAAAATACCAGAGAAAAATAACTTACAGGAGGAAAGATTTATTCTGCCTCCCAGTCTGCCTCCCAGTCTCAAAGTCCATGGTCAGCTGACTCTGTTTTTTCTGGGCCTTTGGTGAGACAGGACATCATAGAAGAAGGGCATGGGAGAGCAAAGCTACTCGCTCACTTCATGGCAGTCAAGAAGCAGAGAGTAAAAGGGGCCAGGGACAAGAAATCATTTCCAAGGGTGTGTACCCAAGGACCTATTCCCTCCAACCAGGCCCCACCTCCTACAGTTTCTACTACTTCCCAATAGTCCATTCATCTATGAATCCATCAACGGATTAACCCATTGATGAGATGAGAGGCAGCATAATCCATTCACTTCCCCAAAGCCCCACCTCTGAACATTACTGCATTTGGGACTAAACATTCAACACATGAGCCTTTCAGGGATGCTCCAGATTCAGACCCTAGCACTAACTTACCTCATAAACAGTTCTTAGGTGTGCTTTATCCATGTCTAACACTCCTGTACCTCACTCTCTTCCCAGGGAGAACTGTGTTCATCTACAAATAAAAATCTAGTGCTCCTTAATTGACAAGATGTTCCCAAACAAATTTGAATCTTAGTCTCACAGAACACATGTGTGTGTACATGTATACAAAAACACAAAAATATTGCCTATTATGTATATTATACATGGAGAAATAAGCTGACAATTTTTCCCCTCACCAATACATTGTTATTATACATTTGAATACAGCAACCTAACCCTAAAATAAAAACTAAAATAAAAATATCACTTCTGAATCTTGCTTTCCTGTGTGTGCGTGTGTGTGTGTGTGTGTGTGTGTGTGTGTGTGTGTGTGTGTTACTATGTATTGAACACAGGGCATAATACCCCCAACCCCATTTTATTTTTTATTTTGAAACAGGATCTAAGTCTCCAAGGTGTCTTTTCCCAAGTACTGAGATAACAGATGTGTGCCACTGCGTCAGGCTTTATTTCCTATTTTATGAGTCATTTTTATATTTTCCATCCAATTACCCTATAATCATCACATGCACAGTATGGTAAAGTCTCAGTTTGGGTTCTGACAGAATAATGTTGAAAGCTATAAAAATTAAATAAATTATAATTGACCTGAATTATAAAGACTTTTATAGAAGAAATACTCAGTTTATCAAATTGTACACAAAGTACATAAAAGTACAAAAAACATAAAAGTATGTTTTTCATACTTTTGCTTATTATATTTTCATATTTTTCAAAGTTTTATGATTTCAATTGTGATTTCTTCAGTTAATGGGCTATTTAGAATTTGATTTCTGAGTAGTTGAGAATGTTCTATTTATCATTTTTTTCTTTTGCAATGTTTGTATTTCTTCTTTTGTTTCTATAGTTTTCTTGAGGTATAATTTATTCAATAAACTGCATATGTTTAAATTATACAATTTGAAATTGATATGGATTGTATCTGGAATTGTATCCCAGAATCTCACATGTTGAAAGCTTGGTCCCAATGCAGCAACGTGCAGATGTGGGGCTTGTCTGGAGGAGGTAGACCATTGGTGGCATGGCCTTGAGGAGTATATCCAGCCCTGACCCCTCCTCCTCCTCCTCCTCCTCCTCCTCCTCCTCCTCCTCTTCCTCCTCTTCCTCCTCCTTCTTCTCTCTTTCTTTCTCTCTCTCTCTCTCTCTCTGCCTTTCCCAACTGCCATGAACTGAGCAGACTTTCCTTTTCTTAAATTGAGATGATGATCTCTATTGCTTAAGCTTGGGAATGAAAAGAGCAGTATACATGTTTTGTAGATTAGACTTTGTGCACCTGTCACTCAATTACAATATATTGAATTTAAAATAAGTTGCTCCAAATAAGTCTTACGAAACAAAATAATGACATGGTAATTGAAAATCAGTTCTAGGGAATATAAGAGCAGTTCAATTTACCTACTGCTACATAATACTCAAATTAGATCAGACTTTCAAAATTTTAGGATTCATGAATAATTACTTATTGAATAATTACTTATTGAAGACATCATTTATGAATTATATTTCTATATTTAAAATATATTTTGATATACTGAGAAAATGAAATTGATCAAATTATATTATGTTTATGTACAAATATGCTTCAATGAAACCCACTATTATGTAGAATTAATATGGATCAATAAAGCATTTCAAAATAAATATAATTCCAATTTTCAATTATTTAGATTAAGATAAATCAGGATCAAAAGAAAAGTGCTTTAGCATGCTGAGATCAGTCAATCTCAGAAGTCCAAGGGCTGAATATTTTCTCTAATATGTGGAAGCAAGAAAGAAAATAGGAAAGAAAAGGGACTTTATTTATTTTTGTGTGTGTGTGTGTGTGGTACTGGGGATTGAACCCAGGGGCATTCTACCTTCGAGCTACATCCCCAGCCCTATTTTTTTATTTTTTATTCTTTATTTTGAAACAGGGTCTCACTAAATTGCACTAAGTAGCTGAGGCTGGCCGCAAACCCAGATCCTCCTGTGATTTGTACTAATATGAATCTTTGAATCTTTGAATCTCACTACTATGTTAAAATACCATGCAGTAAATTATTTTTAAAAAGTGTTTGGTTTAATTGTTACTATACAATTAATTATAAATTACAATCATTAGGACACTTAACTGTTGGTGAATCGTTTGTTATGCAAACTATGCTAAACACTGCATGCAAGATCTTAGTTGTAAAATAAGTACTTTAACATATAAGAAAATTGAGTTTCTGATTTGCTAAATCAGAAACTCTTTTAAGATCACAGAGCAGAGATGGAACTCTTTTAAGATCACAGAGCAGAGATGGAACAGTTGGAAATTCATTTCTATCTGTCCTGGGAACACAGGGTCTATCAACTCAGGTAAGGTTTTCTTAAGAACACAGTTTATTTTTCTTAGTATAAATGCTTGTTTTATAAATATATATTTTGCAACTATAATTGTAATTTTTTAAAAATCCAAAGGCCTTAGTAATACAGGTTTCCAAATATAGAACTTGAAGTTGCTTTCAAATCACAGGGGAGTCTGAGCCTAAGAGGCTGCAAATTATTAGATCAAATCCTCATGAACAAATTTTATGTTAGATTTTATGAGGGTACCTATGTGTTAGGGGAGTCTGAATCTTGATTCCCAAGGATTTGTCTCCATGTTAAAGGATTGGCAGTAAGTTAATACATCTAAAGAGTTGTTTTTTCTCTTGGTTCAAATTATGGGCTTTTATTTTTCCTTCTGCTAAATAGAAATGCTACACTTTTTTTAAGAAAAGCTATACCTAAGTGTCATGCAGTAGAATATCCCTTTATTCTTGCCATTCTTTTTCCTTTCCCCTCCTATATGCATTTCTCACTACTAAAGCAAATTCCACATTTTTCATTATCTAGAGTATTGCTCTCAATCTACTCAATACTTACACATCCCTGCTATTGGTACTTAAATGGATTGTTAATTCAAATCACCTGCCAATAAACACAGACCTTGATAACTCACTTAGGGGCTCCTAAGGGAGCCAGGCATCGTTCAGGTTCGCCATTTTTTACACCAGGGAACACATGCCTTTTGAAATGAGATCAGTCAGCTGGCCGGTTGCCACGGGGGGGGAGGGCATTTTACTTTGGATTAGACAACTTCCTGTGACTGCAGAAAATTCCTGGAGAGGGACTGGGCCCTGAGTTCTCAGATGAGGCCTGAACTCTGAAGGAGAATCTGTATAGCACACCTCAGTGTCTACCAGTCTTTAAAGGGCTTATTTGGAAGCCCTACATCTACCTATACCTCATCTGTCTTATATTCTAGTGTGTTCCCATTTTTTGGAAGGCCATACTACTCATACCTTGCTCTAAGTTTCATTATTCATTTATTTGCTCTCAAACCACATGAAAGAGGTTTGCTTGCTTCTAGTATATACTTACATTCTTAATCAAATAGGAGGCTAAACAAATGTGAAGGAAACAGCACTGAATAAATAAAGAACAAAATATATTCAAAGATTTAGTAAAAAGAATTCCGATTTTAAATGAAATGATCCTTCAAATATAACCAGAATTAATAAAATAATAAGAATATAAATAATATGAAACATTAAGTGAACTTTCTCCTTAATTGTTACTTGATCTTTTGACTCACATAGAGATAAAAAAGAATATTGATGCACCTTAATAATCAAGAATTATGGCTTGATAACATTATCTAACATAAATGTTTTATTTTTCACTGTTAAACTCATCTGAAATTTAGATTATTATGTAGACAAAGTTAATTACTAAGTCACAAAAGAACTCTAAAAAGCATCATCTTCCCCTCATACAAAATGAGTTTGGGTCCATAATTTTGATGTCCATGATATATTCAGAAATAATTTGAAATGAACACTATACAGAGAAACAAGAACTTAAAAAAAAATCAGCGGTCTCTCTCAGTAACTGCTAGCACTTATCGAATACTATGTCAGGGACTGTGCTGTGTACTCAGTGTACCCTATGACATTTAATTTTCACTACAGGACACAAAAAAAACTCTATTAAACCTACTTTTCAGATGAGAAATCAGACTTTAATGAAGTTGCCCACAGCTACAAAGATATTAAGAAGAAAAATCAAGAAACAACTCTTTATTTGGATTCAAGATACAGGATCTTTCTACTAACACCATGCTCTTGAGTTCAGCAAAACTAATAGTCACTGATAGAATTTGAGAAGTAAGCAAAGTTCCTGAAATAGTACTCAGAGCACATGCCTACCCATTTCTAGAGTGAGTGATGGAAATAGACCCTTATTCAGTGCTAATTATCCAAAGTGTTGTATGTGTATGATTACTATACACTCCCACAAAAGGAAAAGAATAGCGAAGTTCTTTTTAAAAATATCCAAGTAAGTCTAGGTAATAATCATGTAAAGAAATATATATTTTTTAAGCTGTAGGACTTCAATACATGACAAGCACATTAGAGAATCTAGAATAAGAATAAAGTCTCTAGAAAAGAACAGAAGTAATATAAGGTGTCATTTAATAAAAAGGTTTGAGGTAAAAGAACACATATATAAAATGTGTCCTTGAAAAATGAAATGCAAAGTCATATGCAAAGTAGAAAAACTGGCTTTCTGAGATAAAACTTTTAAAATAACACTTTTTAGAGCTGGGCGTGGTGGTGCATGCTTATAATCCCAGTACTTGGGAGGCTGAGACTGGAGGATCCGGTTCGCAGCCAGCCTCAGCTACTTAGTGAGGCCCTCCGCAACTCAGTGAGACCCTGTTTCAAAATATAGAATAAAAAATAGAGTTGGAGATGTAGCCCAGAGGTAGAATGCCTCTGGGTTCAATCCCCGGTACCACAAAAATAATAATAATAATAATGATAAAATAACACTTTTTAGAGAAGTATATGTTAAACTCTAACATAAATGGATGATGACTAGAGAATACAGCCTGAAGATGAAGATTTTATTTTTATTAGTGACTCTCTACATGACTAACACACTTTCCATTTACATATTTTTCTTGAAGCTCCATACAGCAGCAGTGTCTGCAGGCCCTGACTTTCTAAAGGCCACTCCTGTATTGTCCCTCATTCCTCTTTCTACACTCCTCGACTATTTTGTTTTCCTTTCCGACTGGGGTAGTCTTTGTCCCACTGGCTTCCTAAAAACCCTCCTCTGAATACATTCTTTTTGCCTCCAAATTGATCTTTTTACCTGTCAATTACTACTCCACTGACATCTGACACATTCGTCCCATAAGTGTAATTGTATGGAAATCATATTTCCAACTTGATTTTAGGGAACTCAAAGCTTTGCTTGTAGTCGCTGTTTCAACCCTGAGAAATAGAAAAAAAAATTATGCCTCTGGGTAAGTTTTAGTAATCCTGTTGGCGGGAAGTTCTCAATTGATTCAGAGATACCTGAATGGTTGAAAATACAACCATTCAGCCAGTGGTATGAAGTAGGTCAAAGATAAATACACAGAATAAGGGCGTTGAGAGAGGGTTTGGTTCAGATGGCTGAGAATCAGGATGGAATATGTCTATGGGAAGTAAACAAACGTGTCATGGGGAGAGGACAAAACTCAAATAGCCAAACCACTGGAGCTATCCAGTCCATATCAATACAGAAATATTTCTAAATATTCATTTAATATAAAGGATTATAATGTTTCATCGATCTTTATTGCCAGACTTCTTGAAAGGTATATAAAATAGTCTGCCTTTATATTTTCAACTCCCATTCAGTCATTTCATCAAGTCTTTTCAACCTAATTTCTGTCTACACTACCCTATTAAGATTTTTGCGGGGCCCCGTGCACCAGGTACCAGACCAGCGGCGTCCCCGCGCACGCCAGCCCGGCAGCCCCTGCGCCACCTCGGCGGGCCATGTGCGCCAGGTGCCAGACCAGCGGCGTCCCCGCGCGCGCCAGCTGGGCAGCCCCTGCGCCACCTTGGCAGGCCCTGCGCCAGGTACCAGACCCCGGCCTCTCCGCCTGTCACCTTGACATCCTCTGCGCCTGCCCCGGGCCTCGGAACCCCCCACACCGTGTCACCTCGGCAGACTCTGCACCCGCCCCAGGCCTCCGTGCCACCCCAGCAGCCTCTGCACCACCTTGGCAGCCTCAGCATCACCTTGGCGGCCTCTGCGCCTGCCCCAAGCCTTGGCCTCACCTCGGCAGCCTCTGCTCCAGGCCTTGGCGTAACCCTGACAGCCTCTGCACCACCTCAGCAGCCCCTGCGCCAGGAGCCTCTGTGCTACGCTTCAGAGCCTGGATACCCTCCGGCGCCACCACCCAAGACCTGCGCCACTCTGGGTTGTCACTGAGTCAGGACACACCCCGGCGCTGACACCTGAGATCTAGGAGCACACGCTCCCCCCTGGGACCCACGCGTGATCCTCTGTGCCACGCCACAGATCCTGTGCACCCTTAGGCACCCCTACTCGATACCTGGAGCCCACACCACCCACGGGCCCATTGTAATCCTCAGCACAGCGGATCAGAGCCCGGGCACCCTCCAGCGACATTGCCCGAGTCCTGGAACACGTGTGCATCCCTAGGGGCCCGGGCAACCCCCAGCACCTGTGCTTTGGAAACAGGGCACCTTCCGGTACCATCACCCGTGCATCAGTACCCGCAACCAACACCGCGCCTCGAAGCGCTCCTCACATGACAACACCTGAGCCCCGGACCCTGCGTACCCCTCCATACACAGTACCACACCCCAGCCAACTGGACAAGAGGGATCCACAGCCTGCAGCATACTGACCCAATTGGGATTACAGGAGCCATCAAGAGATCTCATACACAGAAAGGAAAAGGCTGCGGAGGCAACAGAAACACAAAATGGAAAACACCGAAAATGCAAGAATGAAGAATAGTGAGGAAACAGGAAACATCCACAATGCATCAACAAGTGAGATCACTGACTCTGACCTGCAGGAAATGCAAGATGGAGAATTCCGAATTTTGATCTTCAGAATGATGAAAGGCCTCAAAGCAAGCGTAGAGGAGATGAAGGAGGAAGTTGAGGCTCTAA
>PVJS01009286.1:0-15838 GCA_004027185.1 Glis glis
AATAAAAAATTAGGGCTGGGGTGTAGCTCAGAGACAGAATGCCCCTGGGTTCAATCCCCAGTACCGCAAAACAAACAAACATGGATATGCATGTATTGTTACAATATTCTGACTTGTTATTTCCTAATCTATAAAAATAGGAAAACAAGTCGGGCGTGGTGGCACATGCTTGTAATCCCAGTACTTGGGAGGCTGAGACAGGAGGATCCAGGTTCACGGCCAGCCTCAGCTACTTAGTGAGGCCCTCCGCAACTTAGTGAGACCCTGTTTCAAAATAAAGAATAAAAAATAGGACTGGGGGTGTAGCTCAGAGGTAGAATGCCCCTGGGTTCAATCCCCTGGTGCCAAAAATAAATAAATAGATAAATAAATAAATGAATAAATAAATAAACGAAGGGAACAGATTTCAAGTGACACCCTTAATGACTATGGTGCCATTGAACACAGGTGTGGAACAAGCTACTGGAAACATGAAGCTGGAGAAAATGACCACTGTGGTAGCTCTTCACTCAGGAAATCGTCCCTGATGTGCTACCTGGGCGCTTTGGCCTCAGCACAAGAAAGTCATTTAACTGGGCCTAAAAGCCAAGCGATGAGGACTTCGCTGCTGCCCTCAGAGAAGCCCTTGAGAGAGACAGAGAGGCTGCTTACTCATCAAGCAGAGACAGTCTTCTTTAATTGGTGAATTCCAATTAGACATAGACATGAGATTCACTGTATTAGATCCATACATGCATGTCACACAATTTGCTCAATTTCATTCCCCAGCACCTCCCTCTTCCCTCCCTTCCTCCTTCCCCCTGGTCCCTTTCCTCTCCTCTACTGGACTCCCTTCTATTTTCCTGAGACCCCTTCTTTGTCCCCCTATTTTCTCTCTCGCTTCCACATATGAGGCCTTGATTTTCTAAGTCGCTGATTTTTCAGGTAGCATGATGTTTTTCAGTTCCTTCTATTTTCCTGCAAATGACGTAACTCTGTTCTTCTTTATGGCTGAGTAAAACTCCATTGTGTGCACATACCACATTTTCTTTATCCATTCATCTGTTGATGGACACCTGGGCTGGTTCCATAATTTGGCTATTGTGAATTGGGCTGCTATAAATAGGGTATGCAGGTATTGCTACAGTATGCTAACTTTAATTCTTTTGGATAAATACCAAGGAGTGGTATAGCTGAGTCATATGGTGGTTCCATTCCTAGTCTTTTTTCAGTGGGGGGCACTGGGGATTTAACCCAGGGGCATTCTGCCTCCGAGCTGCACCCCCAGCCCTGTTTTTTTTCTTTATTTTGAAACAGGGTCTCACTAAGTTGCGGAGGGCCTCACTAAGTAGCTGAGGCTGGCCGCAAACCCGGATCCTCCGGTCTCAGCCTCCCAAGTACTGGGATTACAAGCGGGCGCCACCACGCCCGGCCTAAATGAAGTTTTGATTAGCATTTCCCTAATTGCTAAGGATGTTGAACATTTTTTTCAGATATTTCTTGGCTGTTTCCATTTCTTCTTTTGAGAAATGCCTGTTTAGTTCCATTTATTGATTTTTGTTTTGATGTTAAGTTGTTTGAGTTTTTTATATACTCTAATTATTAATCCTCTGTCAGAAGAGTAACTAGCGAAGGCTGTTTTTCCCATTCTATAGGCTCTCTTCACGTTCTTGTTTCCTTTGTTGTTAAATTTGATGCCACCCCATTTATTAATTCTTTCTCTTATTTCCTAAGCTCTAGGGGTCCGATTGAGGAAGTCCCTGCCAGTGTCTTCAGGATGGAATGTGGACCTTACATCTTCTAGCAGTTGCAACGTTTCTAATCTAATTCCTAGGTCTTTGATCCATTCTGAGTTGATTTTTGTACAGGCTAAGAGATAGGAGTCTAGTTTCGTTCTCCTTACAGCTATCTAGTTGTCCCAGCACCATTTGTTGCGAAGGCTGTCTTTCCTCCAACATAGGTTTTTGACACCTTTGTCAAGGATTAGCTGGCTGTAACTGTGTGGATTTGTCTCTATACCTTCTATTCCATTCCATCTGTCTGTGTGCCTGTTTTTAGGCCAACACCATGCTGTTTTTGTTACTATAGCTCTGAAGTATAATTTGAAATTGGATATTGTGATACCTCCAGCAATGCCCTTATTACTTTTATTCAATACAGTACTTGAAATTTCAACCAGAGCAATTAGGCAAGAGAAGGAAATTAAAGGGATGCCTATGGGAAAAGAAGAGGTCAAATTATCTCTGCAGATCATATAATCCTATACTTAGAAGATTAAAAAAATCCACTAGAAGACTTCTAGAGTTGATAAATTCAACAAAGTAGCAGGATACAAAATCAACAACAAAAATCAATAGCTTTTCTATACACCAATAATGAATCTGCTGAAAAAGAAATCAGAAAAATAACTCCATTCACAATAGCCTCAAAAACAAAGCAAAACAACCTAGGAGTAAATCTAACCAAGGAGTAAATGAACTCGACAAAGACAATTATAGAACACTGAAGAAAAAAATTAAAGAAAGACATCAGAAGTTGGAGAGACCAGCCAGTGTGGTGTCACATGCCTGCCATCCCAGTACTTGGGAGGCTGAGACAGGAGGACCACAGGTTCAAGACCAGCATTAGCAACTAAGCGAGACTCTCAGTAACCTAGTGAGACCCTGTTTCAAATTACAAAATAAAAAATAAGTGCCAGGCATGGTAGCACATGCTTGCAATCCCAGTACTTGGGAGGCTGAGACAGGAGGATCACAGGTTTGAGAACAGCCTCAGCAAGTAGTGAGATTCTCATAAACCTAGAGAGACCCTGTTTCAAAAAAAAAAAAAAAAACATAGGGCTAGCCAGGCATGGTGGTGCACGCTTGTAATCCCAGTACTTTAGAGGCTGAGCCAGGAGGACCCAAGTTTGCAGCCAGCCTCAGCTACTTAATGAGGCCATTTGCAACTTAGTGAGACCCTGTTTCAAAATAAAGAAAAAAATAGGGCTCAGGGTGTAACTTGGAGGTAGAATGGAATGGGGATGTAGCTCAGAAGTAGAATGCTCCTGGGTTCAATCCCCAACACTACACACACATACACATACACACACACACACATACACACACACTAATATATATATATAATATATATAATATATATATAGTATGTGAGCTATGTATATATGTATATACATATGTGTATATATATGCATGTGTATACATATGTATATATACATATGTGTATATACATATGTGTGTGTACATATGCGTATATATGTGTGTATACATATGTATATATATGTGTATGTGTATATACATATGTGTGTATATATATGTGTGTGTATGTACATATGTGTATGCACACATATATATATAGCTCAGCGGTAGAACACTCCTGGGTTCAATCCCCAGTACCACCCCCCAACAATGGAAAGCCCTCCCATATTCTTAGATAGGCAGAACAAATAATGTCAGAATGGCCATACTCCCAAGAGCGATGCACAGATTCACCGCGATCCCTATCCAAATACCAATGTCATTCTTCACAAAACTAGAAAAACATGGTCCTAAAATTCACACAGGAGAACAAATGACCCAGAGTAGCCAAAGCAATTCAGCGACAGGCTTGTTACACACCATTTCAGACCCGTAAGTCATCGATGTGCAACAGGGACCAAACCGCCAGCTCTCTCCATCCTACACTGCGGAGAGTTCTAGCACCCACGGCCCCCGCTCTGCTGGCACAGCCTCCAGCTCAGCTCCACAGAGCTCAGCCCTGGACTAGCGCAGAGCCTTCCAACCCACGGCCCCACCACCACCTCCCCTTCTCCTTCCCAGCACCCGTGGACGATCTTCCCCAAATGCCTCCCATGCAGGGACCCATGCCTGAGGCTTAGACGGAGCCCGGGAAGTGCTTTATGGGTATCCTAGCACCACTCTGAAATGCACCCAGGTTTGTTTTAACTGGGTCTATGCAGCAAGGCACACCTGCATGAAGTGACTGTCACCAGGAAGCTCATGCTCACAGATCTTTAGAATCAGCTGGACTGCCATGCCATGCAGGGCCAAGGAGGGGGTTAGCGCCAGCAGGAGGCCCAGGGAGGGAGGGAAAACGGCAGGCGGGTCCCTTACTGTGGTTTCCAGGGAAGGAATGGGGAAGGCAGGCTAAGCAAATGAGCAGGTCTGAGATCACGTGGTTTTAATAATTCGGCAGGCCCTGGGCTCTGGGGGGGAGTGGTGTCCCTAGGTGTCCAGCATCTGGTCCTGGAATGATTCAGGGAAGAGAAATAGCGGCCCGGGCTGCAGGAGCCTACTAAGAGGGGCTGGGTGTGGAATGGACCGGCGGTGCTCGCAGGCCAATTGCTCGCTATCTCGAAGAAGATGCTAGCCCTGGGGACAGAAGTCTCTCCCCAGAGAGGCCCCCGACACCAGAATGAGAACACAGAAGGAAAGAAAATGTACTGAATCAATACCGTCACACATTCCCTAAAACAACGTGGGAGGTGTGGTTCGGCCCATTTTTATTTTCTTTATAAATAAATAAATAAATGTATATATTTGTGTGGTGTGTGTGTGTGTGTGTGTGTGTGTGTGTGTGTGTGTGTGTGTATGTGTGTGTGTGTTACTGGGGATTGAACCCAGGGGTATTCTACCTCCGAGTTACACCTCCAGCCCTATTTTATTCTTTTATTTTGAAACAGGGTCTCACTAAGTTGCAGAGCCTCACAAGTTGCTGAGGCTGGAAGCGAACCTGCGATCCTCCTGTCTCAGGCTCCCAAGTACTGGGATTACAAGTGTGTGCCACCACACCAGCCTTCTTTATATTTTATATTTATTTGTTTATTCATTTATTTTTGGTGCTGGGAGTTTAATCCAGGGCATTCTACCTCTGAGCTACACCCCCAGCCCTTTTTATTTTTGAAACAGGGTCTCACTAAGTTGTGCAAGGTCTCGCTAAGTTGGTGAGGCTGGCCTCAAAACTGCAGTCCTCCTATCTCAGCCTCCCAAGTCCTAGGATGACAGGCATGTGCCACCACGCTCGGCTGTTATGCCCATTTTTTTTAAGATGGGAAAAATCAGCTGCGCTACATTAAGTCATTGCCTTAGAACAAGATGCCAAAGGGCTGGCCCTGGACCAGAAGTACCACCATCCCTTGGGAACTTGCTAGAAATGCACATTCCCAGGCCCCTGCACAGAGTAATCAGATCGGAAATTCTGGGAGGAGGGTCCAGCATTCTGTCACCTCACTAGCCCTCTGGGGGGTTCTGGTGCATGTTAAGTATTAGCCTGTGGGATAAAATCCAAAACCCCTCGCTCTGGAGCCCACCCACTCCGAATCCACAGTTCTGTCTCTTCCAGTCTGCTCAGTTTTCCTTACTTTTCTGCTGCCTGCTATCCCCTGGCCCCATTCTGTTCCTCTCCATCCCTGCCCTCCCTGATACACCTATGCTTCAGGCCTAACTTTCCCTCGTTGCCCAACAAGACCCTTGGGACGCACATCACTGTGTGTACCCAGCGCAGCACTGGGACATAGTGAACAGTCTGGAAATGCTCACGGAAACAGAGTATGAACTGCTGTCCCTGCCCTGCCTGGCTCCCTGTGGCCGACTCTGGCAACGGAAGTCAATCTGCACCTCTTTTTTGCCGCAGCCTCCTAGAGAGGGCGGAAGGCCATTACTGCCCAAGTTTCTGTTGACACTAGGAGTATCCATGTGACTTGGTCCTAGGCCATGAGACAAAAGCAGATGTGTGCAGCAAAGTCGTCTGTGAAACCTTTGCTTTCCTGATCAAAAGGAGCAGGACACAGCTGCCAAGATCTTTCTCTTCTACCTTGAATGCGGACATAATGGTAGGAGTGTCAGCAGCCATCTCGTAACCATGAGGATTGCCAGAGAGACCTGTAGAGATGTCACAACGCACACATCACTGCTCCAACTCCAACATGTTACGACTTACGCCAGGACTGATTTTACAGACAAATCAAATGTTCCCAAAGCCATGTAAGCAGGGTTTCTATTACTAAAGCTTGATGCAATCCTAGCTTAATACACTGACAGAGAATTGTAAGTAAGATTAATCTTATTCTGAGAAAAGTACAATGATATGAGGTTCTTAAAATTGCCCATAGCTCCTCCAGTCTTAAAAATCGTTAGAGCAATTATTAATGTTTCCCTAAGCCAGGCGCGGTGGCACATGCTTGTCATCCCAGTACTTGGGAGGCTGAGACAGGAGGATCACAGGTTCGCGGCCAGCCTCAGCTACTTAGTGAGGTCCTCTGCAACTTAGTGAGACCCTGTTTCAAAATAAAGAAGAAAAAACAGGGCTGGAAGTGTAACTTGGAGGTAGAATGCCCCTGGGTTCAATCCCCAGTACCACAGGAAAAAAAAAATAAGAGGAGAATGAACTGAAATGAACAGACAAGAGAGAGGACAGAAACAAATGGCCAAGTTATTCTAATGTTAGGACAAATCTGTGTTTTGAAAAGAATGTTACAAAAGAACTACTTTAAATACAGAACATAATTACATTTTTTTTATTCTTTATTTTGAAACAGGGTCTCACTAAGTTGCGGAGGGCCTCACTAAGTAGCTGAGGTTGGCCTCGAACCTGTGATCCCCCGTCTCAGCCTCCCAAGTACTGGGATTACAGGCATGCACCACCACGCCTGGCTATGATTACATTTTTAAAAAATTCTCTAGTTTTCTCCTGAGACATTCAAGGAGATAAAGGCAAAAACAGGATGCTATGAAAAAAGTACAATCAGAAAAGAGAAAAATAGAATGAGAAATTATGAGAGAGAAAAGAAAATATTAATTTTCATAGAACTGAACAGGCAACACACATAAGTCCCCAAACTGAAAGGCTCCTTCCTGGGCTGTGAGGGGCAGAGTGGAAAAAAAAACACTAAAAAGGTTTGAGAGAGGAAGAGGCCACCTCACTACCATGATCAGCTCAGAAGCAGAATTTATCAGCAGTCACTGATGCTGAAAATTAACAGAGCAAGACCAAAGTCCTGAAAGAAAAACTCATTTGAATCTAAAAATCTTTATTATGGTAATGTGTCAGTCAAGTATACAGACAAAATACAATCATGTTTAGATGAAGACAAGAAGGGTCTCTCCTTTTCTGAGAGAGTTCCTTGAGGATGTACTCCAGAAAACATAAGGATAAACACTTAGCCCTTAGAAACAAACAAACAAAAAACAATAGAACTAAACCCAAGTCCAGCAAGAAGAAATGCTGGGATGTTAGACCTACAGGAGGCTTAGAAAGCAGTATATCCAAATTAGAATTCAGTGGGCTCCAAGATGAGCCAAGCAGTCAAAATAACAGATGGGATGAGTAAATTGGAAGATGTGAAGGCATGCGATTCTTGTGATAGGAAAAACAAGATAGTCCATAAAATTCCAGGCCAAAAAATGCCCAAGGAAGTTAGGATCCAAATAGGATTAAAAGCAATTTATGATTGAATAATTTGCAGAATGCAAGAAAAAAATAATTGATCTGGCCTTGGCAGCAGGAAGATTCTCCTTTATATGGAATAAGTATCTCAACATTAGAACCACAGAGGAGGAAATGTAATTGGCATATTACTTAGGCCCACCAAGAGCAATATATAAGCATTCATAATAGAAATATCTCACTGATTTTTGTTTTTGGGTTTTTTTTGGTGTGTGTGTGTGTGTGTGTGTGTGTGTGTGTGTGTGTGTGTGTGGTGTTAGGGATTGGACCCAGGGGCATTCTACCTCTGAGCTACACCCCCACCCTTTTTTATTTTTATTTTGAAACAGGGTCTCACTAGGTTGATGAGAATCTCACTACTTGCTGAGACTGTCCTGGAACCTGTGATCCTCCTGTCTCAGCCTCCCAAGTACTGGGATTACAGGCGTGCGCCACCACACCTGGTTCCTCATTGACTTTTGAACTTTTAGAATCAACCTATGGGCAAAGCATAAAAGACCTAATTTATAATAATTGCAGGCCAGAATAAATATAAATTCCATCTGGGCATAGTAACGCACGCCTGTAATCCCAGTACTTAGGGAGGCTGAGACCAGAGGATCTGGGTTCACGGCCAGCCTCAGCTACTTATTGAGGCCCTCCGCAACTTAGCAAGACCCTGTTTCAAAATAAAGAATAAAAATAGGGCTGGGGGTGTAGCTCGGAGGTGAAATGCCCCTGGGCTCAATCCCCAGTACCACCCCCCAAAAAAAAGAAGAGCCCCAATCCTAAACTCACTGAAGCCAGTCAAAGGAAACTATAGACTATTTTGGCAAATGCAAAGAGACTTAAAGAGAAGTAAAAAGATAATACAATAATTTAAGAAATGAGTATGGAAGGGGCTATGGTTGGTATCAAAACCTTATCTCACCAGAAGGATGTAAATGGTGTGTTAAAAAACAAATGTATGTCGGGCGTGGTGGTGCACACCTGTCACCCCAGTACTTGGGAGGCTGAGACAGGAGGATGGCAGGTTCCAGGCCAGCCTCAGCTACTTAGGAAGACTTTCAGCAACTTAGCCAGACTCTGTTTCAAAATAAAAAATATAAAGGGCTGGGAGTGTAGCTCAGAAGTAGAATGTCCCTGAGTTCAATCCCAGTACCACACACATACACACACACAAAGAAAACCCCCCACAAATGTGTGTATGTGTGTGCGTGCGTGTGTGTGTGTATACTTGCAGCACAGGCATATTATTTTGAGATGTGGAAATTACACCTCCAGGGGATCCAAAAACAGAAGCCATTAAAAGTAAGTGTCTCCAAGGAGCAAGATTGGGAAGTGGATCAGGGTAAGAGGACCAATACCTTCTTGTACATCCTTCTCCACTATTGGATTCTTTTAAAACTACGTCCACCTATTTTTTTAAGTTTTTTTTTTAAAGACAGTACCCAAGGTTGCAGCAGGCATAGAATATAGTTGTGCTCACCCACTGCTCTGGAAGCACTCTCTGGTCCCTGAGGACAATTTGGCAATATGTATTAAAAGCCTAAAAAAAAAAAAAGTAGAAAACTTTTCTCAAAGCAATCTAAGTGGAGTTCATTCTGAAGAAATAATTGAGGAGAGAGAAAAGTTATCAGCAGACTGCAGTATGTGGGTCTATGTTTGTACTTAATCTTTGTCCCTAGTCCTTCCTAGTATAGATATAAATTTGTCCATATATAAATATATCCATATACATAAATATAGCCATACTGTAAAGGGCCAGAGACAAAAATTCATTTGTTTAAAGAGTCAAAAGGGAGTTGTTTTAAAAAAAATGGACTTTCAGCCAGGCATGGTGGCTCAGACTTGTAATCCTAGTACTCTGGAGGCTGAGACAGGAGGATCACCGGTTTGAGGCCAGCCTCAGCAACTTAGCGAGGCCCTCAGCACCTTAGTGAGACCCTGTTCCCAAATAAAAAATAAAATAGGGTTGGGGGTGTAGCTTGGAGGTAGAATGCCCCTGAATTCAATCCCTAGTACCTCTGAAAGAAAAAAGAGACAAGGACTTTCACTTAAGTAATAAAAAATGACATTATTTGCTACATAACGTTATTCAGGATATATTAAGTACTAAGGGGCAGGCTAAAATCTAATCCCTCTGTACTGTATATAAAGTAAAAATAAAAAATTATATATATGCATACAGAGGAAAAACATGTTATGGGAAAGTGTTACCACAAGTCCTCTGTTCTTGTTTTAAATTTTCCAATTCTCCAATGAACAAGGCATGTACTGTACGATGTATTTCAAAGGTGGCTGCCAGCGGCCCTGGGGAGGGAGCTACTGTCTCACAGGTATAGAGTTACAGTTTCACAAGATAAAACACAAGAGCTCTGTCGCTGGGTAATGGTGGTAGTTGTGCAACAAGGTGACTGTCCCTAACAGCATTAACGTGTGTACGCAAAAATAGTTCAGATGCTAAATTTTATGTTGTGTAGATTTCACCACCACTTAAATTTTTAAACATATTTTATAATTAAAAATTAAGTACACTGCAAAATAATGTAAATTGGAATATTTTATATACTACATGTGATAAATTTGTGAACAAGCCAAAGTATAAATAGCATATCTTGCTGGGCGCTGGGATACACATCTGTAATCCCAGTCCTGGGGAAGCTGAGACAGGAGGATCACAGGTTCGAGGCCAGCCTCGGCTACTTAGCAAGACCCTCAGCAACCTAGCGAGACCCTGTTTCAAAATTTAAAAAATTAAAAAGGGCTGGGGGTGTAGCTCAGATGTAGAATGCCCCTGGGTTCAATCCCAAGTATCAAAAGTAAAATAAAATCATATCTTAATATTGCTAAGGTTAACCAAATGACTCCATTTGTACAAGTTTTAAAAGTATTGCATCTACTTTAGATTGTCTTCACCATTACTGTTTCCCTATTCCCAAGATGAGAATTTCCTGCTGGTTCTAAAATATCCGGGCATTATTTTAAAATCTCTCATCCAAATCCTACAATTCTTCATTGTTCTCTTAATCCTTCCAACAGCATGAAGCTAGCCCAGGGGTGTTTCCTAGCCCTGAGATTAATATCCCCTTCTCAAAAGTAAGATCTTCAAACCTTAAACATCCTGCCATTTATTATACTAAGCCTTTAAATATGGATTTCTTGAATCCTCCAAATAATTTTATACTCCTCTGGGTTAAGAATATATACATCTTCTTATGCATCATGTATTTATGTCCTTGTACTTTTTCAAATCTCTCACAGGACCACAGTTGTGAAGAATGGGTTTTCTGCATGGTTTGGAATTGGTTTTAGGATTGGATGATGGTCTTGGTGTTATCAGATCTTGGTATTTTCTCTGTGCTGAACTGCTCCCCCCAGAAAAAAACCCACATGTTGAGGTCCTAATCCTTCAGAAGATGACTCTCTTTAGAGCTGGGCATGGTGGCACACACCTGAAATTCCAGTACTTGGGAGGCTGAAACAGAAGGATCGCAAGTTTGAGGCCAGCCTCAACAATTTAATGAGTTCATTTCAAAATAAAACATAAAAAGGGCTGGGAGTATAGCTCCAAGATAGAATGCCCCTGAGTTCAATCCCAGTACCCCCCCCAAAAAAAAAGCCAAAAATAAAACATTAGATGAGTCTGTTTAGAGATAGGGTCTTTAAAGAGGTGATTAAGCCGGGCGTGGTGGCGCAAGCTTGTCATCCCAGTACTTGGGAGGCTGAGACAGGAGGATCGCAGGTTCGCAGCCAGCCTCAGCTACTTAGTGAGGCCCTCCACAACTTAGTGAGACCCTGTTTCAAAATAAAGAATAAAAAAATAGGGCTGGGGGTGGAGCTCAGAGGTAGAATGCCTCTGGGTTCAATCCCCAGTACCCCCCCCCCAAAAAAAAGAAACACATCACGCTATTGCTCTTTTTTGAGGAGAGGCGAGTCCTGGGGATGGAAGCCAGGGCCTCCCTGAGCGACACCCCAGCCTGCACCTCAGGATGAACAGCCTGTAAGCTTTCCTTCAGAGTCGTTCCGGTATCTGTCATTGACCCAAGGTCCTCTGGGGTGGCGCGCAAGTGTGATTCTCTCTAATGTGCAAGGAAAGACTCCGTGATTTGCCAAGGTCTTTTTTTGTCTGATGGCTCTGGGCACAGTTTTAAAAATAAACCTCTGGTTTAAGTCCAACGGAAAGTGACTTGTAAATATAGGCCTCGAAGGCACAACTCTGTGACAATGAAAATGACAGTTTTGTCATTGTGTCATTTCTCAGAGCAGCATCCCTGCCTGAGTGACTCACGTTTTACCTTGGGGAGGCTGCTGTGTGCAGGTGCGGGACTGTAGAGACTGTTCCCTAGGTGAAGGGACTCAGAGACCACAAACAGACTTTACACCATCCCCCCACCCCACCCCAGGTACTGGGGATTCAACTAGGGTTGTTCTATCACTAAGCTACAACCCCAGCCCTATTTTAATTTTTATTTGGAAACAGGGTCTCACTAAGTAACTGAAGGTCTTGCTCAGTTGCTGAGGCTGGCCTCGAACCTGCGATCCTCCTGTCTCAGCCTCCCAAGTACAGAGATTACAGGCATGCTAAGGTTTTACTCTTCGCTTGTCTCCTGCTTTGGCATTTCTACCAGTGCAAGGCTTTGAGAGACCGTTATAAGGTTACAGTTGTCTCTAGGTATCCACAGGGAATTTATATATTTATTGATTTATTTATTGATTTATTTATTGATTTATTTATTGATTTATTTATTTATTTTGTGGTACTGAGGATTGAACCCAGGGGCATTCTACCTCCAAGCTACACCCCCAGCCCTATTTTGTAATTCTTTATTTTGAAGCAAGGTCTCACTATGTTGTGGAGGGCCTCACTAAGTAGCTGAGGCTGGCCTCAAACCTGTGATCCTCCTGTGTCAGCCTCCCAAGTACTGGGATTACATGCGTGTGCCACCACGCCCAGCTTCCACAGGGAATTCATTCCAAGACTTCTCCTTATAACAAAATCCATGGATGCTCAAGTCCCTTATATAAAATAAAATGGCATAGTTTCTGCATAGAACACAGGCACATGCTCCTGTCTACTTTAAATCCTCTCTAGATTAACTATAATCCCTAATACAATGCAAATGCTATGTACACAGTTGTTGTACTATATGGTTTAGGGGATAATCACAAGAAAAAAACACTGTACATGCTCAGGACAGATACAATTTTTTTCCAAATACTTTTGATAGACGGTTGTTTAAGTCTAGGGTCACAGAAGGCCGAGTGCAATTTGTAAGAAGGCAATTATTTCCTGATTACCTCCCTGAGAAGGGAGAGCAGTCTATGTCTACACAAAATGAATGCTAGTCCTCTGGGGCACCTCTTTGGGGTTCTCCTGTTCCCCAGAACCCTTTGGAGACTACGCTGGCTGTTGGTTCCTTCTTATAACGTGACCAGTAGTGTTGCCTTGTGGACAAGAGGTCAATGTTCTAGATCCTTCCTGTCACCTCTGGTCATCCCCCCTTCTTTCTCAAGTGTGCCTCTGTCAATCTCCGAAACGCACTGTGGTAGGGGATCAGAATATGCCGCTTTGCTAGAAGCCGAGGAGAGTCCACGCAGGCACAAAAAAGCCTTCTCAAGAGCTTCCCTCATCAGACCCAAAGCAGGAACTCCAAAAGTAAGGACCGCCATAAGTCCCTTCTCCACGGGAAGCGTGACAGCCATAAAGGAGACAGAAAGCCGCCCCCCAGCTGGACCTGCACACACCCCCCTGTGAAGATCACCCCATTAGCCACCCCTCCCCCAACTGTTTACCTTCCCCAGGTGCACGGCTAGGAGAGCCAAGAAACTTAGTTCCTATTCAGGCGTGGTGGCGCACGTTGCCATCCCAGTACTTGGGAGCCATGAAATAGAGAGGAGAGGAAGGGACCAGGGACAGATAGAGCTCCCAAGGCCACGCCTCCATAGATCCACCTCCTCCAGCCACGCCCACATTCCTACAGTGACCACCCAGTGATTCCATTCAAATTATTAATCCACCAATAGATTAACCCACTGATGCGGTTAGAACCCTCAAAGGTTCGATTACTTAGCCTCTGAACAGTGCTGCATTACCAACACATGAGCTTTTCAGGGGACCTTCCGTCCCCCGACCCTAACAAAGTTCTAAGGCTCTCATGTGTTCAATATGCAAATAAATGGTTATTTGGCGTGATGTAGAATTTCTTTGTTTTTGTCTATGGTCCTGGGGTTGAACCCAGGGGCATTCTACGGCTGAGCTATACCCCCAGCCCTATTTTATTTTCATTTTGAAACAGGGTCTCCCTAAATTCCCAAGGCTGGTCTCCCATCTGGGATCCTCCTATCTCAGCCTCCTAAGTCCTGGGCTTACAGGTGTGCGCCACCATGATCAGCTAGATGTAGAATTTATGATCACATCTTTTTGACCCAATAATCTACTGATACTGTTCCATTCCCTGTCTAGTGCTGTTCCTGCAAAGTCTCAGACCAACCTAATTCTTTTAATTCTGCCTGTCCAGATATGTAAAATGTTCTCTTTATCCAGAGAACTCTAGAATCTCACCAGGAAATCTCTAGTCACCTAGTTTGAAATATTCATTAACCCTACTTGACTTTTCAACATGAAGAACATTTCTTTATTTTTATTTAACTATGACTCTTCTGTCTGACTCTTTTCTCCTCTGAGTAAGATTCATGTTAAGTCTCTTGAATCTCTGCTCCAAGTTTCTTATCTTTTCTCTCTAAATGTCTTTGCTCTGCGGGGTAATGAATTTGTTCTCCTTGGTCTTCAGGAATATTAATTATGTTCTCAGCAGTGATCATGTTTTTAATATATCTGGGGGGAGGGTTTTATAATGTGGAAGCAATGCTTTTACCTCCATAAAATCTTTTAATTTTTTGCACTATAATTATACTTCCTAATGCATTTTTAAAAGTCCTTTTCCATCTCTTTATTCAGTCCTACTTCAACAGGAGCTGTACCTTCTAGTTTAGAGTTTGTAGTCATAACATGATGTTACTAACACCCCCTCCGTGAGCTATGGTGCTTGTACTCAAAGCTCAGCACTCCCTCAGTACTTACGCACATTAGGCTAAGGTGTTAAGTAATGATAAGAAGTATATCGGAAGATACAACTTCTCCTGGGCTGGTGCTAAAGGAGTAAGGTGAGGTACCCAAAGGCTGCTGGATGCAAATGTGTTGTGCAACCGACCAAGCCTGGGGGTTCACATTTAATCTGGTCTGTCCAAAAAATAAGCAAGGTGGTGAGGGAGGGGCGTTGAAACATGCTTTTATTCCAGCTGTGGCGTGTTGAAATAGGAGGCCTCTCCTGTGCCTCCATTACTCAGTGGCGGCCGGCTGAGTACAAGAGACTTCCGCGTAAGACTTCCACAGAGCGGACAGTCCCTGTCCAGTTTATATATCAAAGCAGAACAAAGGTGGTAACTTGCCAGGGTACAGAATTAACAAAGGTGGCAGCTGGCCAGGGCAATATGGTGTCTTCAAGGGCACGCTTGGTTATTTTTTTAATATAACAATAAGTTTTATCAGAAGGAGGTAAGAAGCCGGACACACACCATGTTTTGATTATGCCCATAAAACGCTAATCATTTACTAGTTACAAAGAATAATTCAGACCTCCAATTCCATCCTCTTTGAATCTCTCTTGTGGTCAACATTATCAACTTTCAGTCATAAAGAGGGTCACACTCTGACCTCTCAATTCACTCCAGTTGCCAAAAAAAAAATATCCATGAAGCACAAAAAGGAGGGCTGCCCCTCATTTCTGGGTATCCTGGGCAAAGTCCTGGATGAGACACAACTAGCACAGCACTTCCTCCCATCCCAAGTGCCCCACCAGTACTCCAACCACTCCTGGGAGGGGAAGCTGGTTTCTATCTCCTTGAACCTAGGAAGATCTTTATGACTGCCTCATCAGATACAATGTGACAGTACTGGGATTACAAGCGACAATGTGACAGTACTGGGATTACAAGCGTGCGCCACCAAGCCAGGCGAGGACTGTGTTTTTAACTCATGAGCTTCTTTGGGGGAGAGGGGGACATTTCAAACCCAAGCCATAAGAATAGGAGAGTGACAAGCCTTCTGATGACAGCCTCAGCATGTAAACCTGCGTAGCCCCTGCTGGGAACAATGACAATGAGCGGTTCTCTATGAGCCCTGAACAAACAGCAGATTCATGAGGGAAACAAATGTCACTTATTTTAAGCCACTAGTTTAGAAGTGACTTGTTACACCCCATTAGATAACCAAAATAGCCGGGCATGGTGGTGCACACTTGTAATCCCAGTACTTGGGAGGCTGAGACTGGAGGATCCGGGTTCACGGCTAGCCTTAGCTACTTAGTGAGGCCCTCGGCAACTTAGTGAGACCCTGTTTCAAAATAAAGAATAAGAAATAGGCTGGGCGTGGTGG
>PVJS01009286.1:15938-50864 GCA_004027185.1 Glis glis
AAAAAAAAAAAAAAAAAAAAGAATAAAAAATAGGGCTGGGGGTGTAGTTCAGAGATAGAATGCCCCTGGGTTTCATCCCCACAACCGCAAAAAAAAAATAAGATAACCAAAATAACCAGCATTTTATGTGTTCACCATGCCATTCTAGAGGTGAAAAAAAATCACAAATACATACTCAGACCAACTTCTCCTCAGAATCTTCCAGATTTAATTTATACTCTGATGCAGAATTTTCCTATTTCCCGAAGGCTCAGTCTCTAGATCTCTCCTTGGTCTTAGGAGTGGCCTTGAGAAGATTCTGGAACCATCTACCTCTTTGGTAGTAAAATGACTTGTCAGTGAGAGGTAGAATGGGAAGAAACATGAGACAGTAATTTTACTACATCAAAACACTTGTAGCAAAGGAGGGCATGCTAAATGTTATGTCAGCTCTCGGGCTGACACTCAAAATATATCTGGAGGTATCTCAGTGAATGACATGAGATTGTACAAATTTTAGGCGAAAACACCCTTATATGAATTCACTTAAGTAGGTCAAGGAATTCTAGAAATGTGGTGTAATGGGATTAGCAGTCAGGAGTCCTGGCTTCTCGCTGGGCTGTTTCCAAGTCGTTCCTTCTGCAGGAAGCTGCTTAGCTCCTCAGGGTCTCCGTTCCACTGTCTGTTAAGTAAGGGCATTGGGCAGAGGGACCGGAAGGGATCTGGCCAGCTTGGCCATTACCCAGTAATTCAATGAACATCCATATGTAGATACCAAGAACAAGCTGCACACCCAACCCCATCATCTCACACAAGAAGGAGCTAATGAGAAGCTGGGCGTGGCGGCGCACGCTTGTTATCCCAGCACTTGGGAGGCTGAGACAAGAGGATCGCAGGTTCGTGGCCAGCCTCAGCTACTTAGTGAGGCCCTCTGCAACTTAGTGAGACCCTGTTTCAAAATAAAAGAATGAAAAATAGGGCTGGGGGTGTAGCCAGGAGGTAGAATGCCCCTGGGTTCAATCCCCAGTACAAGAAAGAGAGAGGGGGAGGAGAGAGAGAAAAAAAAAAAAAGAAAGAAGGAAGGAACTAATGAGAAGTCAAGAGGTTAACAGACAAGGGAGAGATCAGGACCCAGGGCAAGAAGCAGAATTCCCACCCCTGGAATGATCACTATGCCACCATAATGCTCTGCCTATGGGGAATCTATCCAAATGTTTCCAATACACAGCCACACCCTCTGTTCTGATGAGCAAGGAAAGGAACTCCTTCATGCTCCGTGTTACCAACCTCAGAAGGGAGAGGCACGTAAGGATGGTGGCTGTGACCTGACTTAATGACTGAGAAGTCTGAGGGTAGAGAGGGCACCGGTGGCCCCAAGAACATCACTGGGACAAGGTCCTCTCCCTTCATCTCCCAGGTCTGCCTTCCCTGGGGTGAGTCCCATTGTTTAGCAGACTCCCCACCTCCCCCGTAGTCCCAAGATGGCTACGCACAGCTCCAGGTTGAAAGCCAATCTGCTTGGAAGTCCCATCAACAGGATCTACCAAATATCACTAGCCATGGTACGCAGAATGTTATAGTTAGATATAAAATGTTCCCTAAAGAGCTCATCTATTAATATTCAGGGTTGATATAGTGGAGTCATGTGGGTTGTAATCCCAGCAGTGGATAGATCCATTGTAATAGATTTATCTGGTTGGAGACCCAGGCCAGTAGGGTGAGGCTGGAGGTGAGTCCCTGGGGTGCTGCCTTGGGGATTATATAAATGGTTCCTCCTCCCCCCACTTTCTCTCTCTCTCTCAGTCTCTGTCTCTCTGTCTCTCTCTCTCTCTCTCTCTCTCTCTCTCTCTCTTGCTTCTGGCCTCTACGATGTGAGGAGCACAGCCCATATGCTCTCCTCCCGCTACCGCCGCCATGCCCTGAGAACCGCAGTCCCCAGCCTCACATGGACTGAGCCCGAAACCATAAGAAAATAAATCCTTCCTCTAAGTGACATTTTAGATTATAGCTTCAAGAACGCTGACTGGAACACAGAATAAGTCCCCAAAGATACCTAAGTCCTGCACCCCAGAACCAGTGTTTATGGAGCCTTATATGGCAAGAGGGACTTTGCAGATGAGACGAAGGCCCTTAGATAAGAGGAGGGCCCTGGATTATCCAGGTGGGCTCAACAGAACCCAAGGGTCCTTGACAAGCAGAAGAGAAGGGGAAGAAATGACTGCAGAAGCAGGGTCAGTGATGAGGTCCTATGAGGATGCCACCCGCGGCTGCTGGCTTGAAGACGGAGCGAGGGGCCACGAGGCAAGGGACGTGGGCAGGCTCTCGAAGCCTGAAAAGCCAAGGAGGCTCGCTCCTCCCAGAGACTCCAGAGAGGAGCCCTGCTTGCCGACACCCTGCTTATATCCCAGTGAGCTCCCCGGCAGACCTCTGACCTCCAGAACTATTAATGATAACGAATCTAGGTTGCTGTAGAAATCACACAGCTTGTGGTAAATTGCTACAGTAGCTACAGAAACAAAAACACATTGACCAGTGGTCCCATTTGGTTCGCTGGCTCAGCCTGAAGCAATGATTTAGAAAATCCGAATCAGATCTGTGTTAGCTTTCCAGGACTAGAACAAAATACTGGAGGTAATCCTGACTAAAAAGGATTCCTTATGAAGATAAAAGGTTTGCTTTGGCCGGGCATGGTGGTGCACGCTTGTAATCCCAGTACTTGGGAGGCTGAGACTGGAGGATCTGGGTTCGAGGCCAGCCTCAGCTACTTAGTGAGGCCCTCCGCAACTTAGTGAGACCCTGTTTCAAAGTAAAGAATAAAAAATAGGGCTGGGGGTATAGCTCAGAGGTAGAATGCCCCTGGGTTCCATCCCCAGTTCTGCAAAAACAACAACAACAAAAAACCAAAAACAAAAACAAAAAAAGTTTGTTTTGGCTTACAGTTATGGAGGTCCCAGTCCACAGTTGGTCCGTCCCATGGCTTTGGACTGTGGGGGGCAGCATGTCAGCGTGAGAATGTGCAGCAGACTCCCACAATCCCCTTTGTGCCCCCAATGGCAAAAGGACCTCCCACTAGTCCCCGCCTCCTGGTGGTTCCACACCTCCCCATAACCCCACCCCGAGGACCAAGCCTTTAACACATGGGCTTTTGGGGGACATTCAATGACCAGGTTATAGCAATAGCTCACCCCCAAATCTGTGAGGCCAATCTCACTAAACAACATGGGCCAAGAGCTGGAAGAAGTGGTTCCTAAAAGAAGGGCAGGGGGCTGTCTCCAGAGGAATGAGGAATGGACAAACAAATAAACAAACAAACAAACAAACAAACAAACAAACACTCCGGGCTATATGAGGACAAAGGAGGTGGCCAGAAGAAACCCGGACACTGGAAGGGCCAGAAAGAAGACTGAGGCTGCCAGTAGCATTTCAACTTTGCTTTCCTCCGAAGGTCACAGCTTTCAAGGAAAAAGGAAATAGGAATGGAACAGGAGGGTCCAGCGATGATGGCATTAAATAACAAGGTGGGGCAGGCATGGTGGCCCAGGCCTATAATCCCAGGACTTGGGAGGCTGAGATAGGAGGATCACAGGTTCAAGGCCAGTGTGTGGCAACTTGGCAAGACCCTGTTTCAAAATAAAAAATAAATAAATAAACAAGGGCTGGGAGTGTAGCTCAGTGGTAGAGCACCCCTAAGTTCAATCCCCAGGACCACAGAAAAAATAATCAAGCCGGGCATGGTGGCGCACGCTTGTAATCCCAGTACTTGGAAGGCTGAGATCGGAGGATCTGGGTTCGCAGCCAGCCTCGGCTACCTAGTGAGACCCTCTGCAACTTAATGAGACCTGGTTTCAAAATAAAAGAATAAAAAATAGGGCTGGGGGTGTAGCTCGGAGGTAAAATGCCCCTGGGTTCAATCCCCAGTACCACAAAACAAAAAAAAGAAAGAAAAAATAATCGAAAGAGACTTCGGATAAATTCCAGGAAAACAGTGGAAAAGGATTAAGGGGGTGGAGGGTAAGGAGACTTCATGAAGGATATAGTTCAGATAATGCTGTGTACATAGATGGAATTATCAACACCAATCTCAATTAACATGTGTGGGGAGGGGGACAGAGTGCGGTGGGGCCTGGAGGAAAACACACCAAGTGCTGTGTGCATGCTTTTCCTATCACTCTGAACCTCATTATGATGGACAACTAAAAAACACCAATAAGCCAAGTTTGGTGGTGCATGCGTGTAAACCCAGTACTTGGGAGGCTGAGACAGGAGGATCCGGGTTCATGGCCAGCCTCAGCTACTTAGTAAGGTCCTCAGCAATTTATTGAGACCCTGTTTCAAAATTAAGAATTAAAAATAGGGCTGGTGGTGTAGCTCAGAGGTAGAATGCCCCTGGGTTCAATCTCCAGTACCAGAAAAAAAAAAACAGAAGTGTACTTCCTGGCAATTTGGGGGGGCTAGAGGTCTGAGCTGCGGGTATCAGCAGGGCTGGGTCCTCTGCTCTCCTCCCTGCATTCTACCTGTGTTTTGCATCATCTCTAATCAGCACATGTCTGTGTTGGTGTGCAAATGTCCCCTTTCTATATGAGAACCATACAGCCGCCTAATAACTTCATCTGAACTTGATCGTCTCCAAAGATGCAAAGATGCTTTTTCCAAATAAGGTCACAGTCACAGGTACTGGGGGTCAGGTTTTCAGTGCAATGCACAGCAGCTTCCTCTCCCCTCGTGTTCTTTCTCTTTACTTCACCCCACCTGCCCCTCTTTTTGTTTTTGTTTTCAGTTTTTTTGTTGTTTGTTTCATTTTTGTTTAGTTTTTGGTTTGGTACTGGGGATTGAACCCAGGGACATTCTACCTCCGAGCAATACCCCCAGCCCTTTTAATTTTTTATTTTGAAACAAGATCTTGCTAAGTTGCTGAGGTTCTTGCTAAGATGTAGATGCTGGCTTCGAACCTGTGATCCTCCTGCTTCAGCCTCCCAAGTACTGGCATGAGAGGTGTGTACAAACACGCCCAGCCCACCAGGCCCACTTGCAACTTCCAAAGTATAATTCAAAATGCCAAGATAAGGCCGTGGCTTAAACCATGGGAAAAGGGCCCAGGACAGTTGGTTTACTCTAGCCTAGAGCTGCATTAAGAGGGATCCTGGCACACTGCAGAATCTCAGCCAACAGTCACAACCCTGGCCAGCAACGGGGAGGGCAGTTCCTAGCCTTCCCTCCTGAGCACCTCAGGAGAGGCTGAGTGGGGGGCTTTAGTGGGGGGCTTCAGCGTCTCATCGAAACTCTCAGAGGGCAGGGAGAATAAAGAAAGAGCACAGGATGTGACCACTGCGCATAGGGTTCCCATATCTGGCTGGCCTGGGTGTTTCTAGAATCGCAGACTTGGTCAGAAACTTTCCATTCATAGGATTTCTGTGCCCACACACCGTGGGCTACTACATCGCCAGAGGCTTACAACAACTTGGCATGAGACTTACTCCTGTTCTTCTTTCCAAGCTGGAGGAAATTCTGACATCTCAAAATATGCCTGAGGGAGAGGCTACGGGGTCCCTTGTGCAAGGAATTTTGGCGGGAAAAGACAAGCAGCGTCGGTGGCAGCCAGCCTACTAATTGTGGCTGTGTGCTTCTTGCTTATTAGTGACCCTTGCCCCTCAAAGCAGATTGTGTCTCACATCGCACTTAACTCTTTAGCAGCATCTGGTGATGCCTGCTGAATACATCTGCAAGTCCCCTCTGAGGCAGAGCAGGAAATACATACATACACATACACATACATACATACATACATAATACATACATACATACACAAATACATACATAAATAACATGAACAAATGAAGCGATTCCGGTTGTTGGCAGATAGGTATCCCGTTAGAGGAAACATAGTCACGAGTCATTTCCTAGAAAAGTCAGCTAACGACCAGCCATTATATAAAGATCCTCACCAGCGCAGCTACACTGGAAGGCCATCTTTTTTTCCAACTAGAACATAAATCTACTCTAGTAGAAAAAATATCCAAAGAGCATAAATTCAACGGCAAGTATCAACAACCACCGAGAGAGACAGTACAATGGTGAGATAATATTTTTTCTGTTAGTTAAGACTTCATGGCTATGAACAAATACCTGACAAGAACCACTGAGGGGAGGAAAGCTGTATTTGGCTCATGGTTTCAGAGATTCAGTCCATGGATGGCCAGCTCCAAGACAGAAACATTGTGGCCAAGGAAAGGTGCTCAGCTCGTGGCAGCCAAGAAGCAGAGAGAGAGACAGACAGACAGACAGACAGAGAGAGACAGAGAGACACAGAGAGACAGAGAGAAAGAAAGAAAGGGGCCAGGGACATATATAGTTTCCAAGGCCAAGCCCCCAATGCCCCACCTCCTACAGCCACATCCTACCTGCCTACATTTAACACCCAGTTCGCTTATTCAAATTATTAATCCATCAGTGGACTAATTCGCTGATGAGGTTGGAGCCTTCAGGATTCAATTATTTCACGTCTGAACATTGTGGCATTGCCAACACATGAGTTTTTCTGTGGGATGCTTCATATCCAAACCATAACAATCTGTATTCTATCTGGGCCCTGGCCAACCCACCACTGCCTGGTTCATACACGCCGTGGGTCAGGCATTGCTCAGACTGGCGGAGCTACGCGCAGCCTTGAGCCCTGGTTGGAAGGAACAGCACGGGCTAGGGCATTCCCTGCATATTCAATGCCAGTGTTACGTCTGGCATTTTTTATTTTTATTTTTTGTACTGGGGATTTAATCCAAGGGAATTCTACCACCAAACGACATCCCTCCTCCAGCCCTATTTTATTTTTTATTTTGAAACAGGCCCTCTTCAAGTTGCTGAGAGTCTCGCTATATTGCTGAGGCTGTCCTTGAACCTGTGATCCTCCTCTTTCAACCTCCCAAGTACTGAGATTACAGGCACGTGCTGCCGCCACACCCAGCTTATGTCTGACTTTTTGAAAAAATATTACTTTTGAACTTACAAATCTAAATACAGCCATTCCTCAGTATCCTTGGAGGATCGGTTCCAGAATACCCCATGGGTACCCCAAACCTCCAAATGCTCAAGTCCCTTATATAAATATAAGTGTAGTATTTGCATAGAACCTATACACGTCTTCCTATACACTTAAACTCATCCTTAGATTACTTATGATTCCCAATATAAATATCATAGTATATAAATCCTGTGTAAGTAACTGCTATACTGTCTCATTTAGGAAACAATGACCCCAAGTACCTGTTCAGTACAGATGCATTCTCTTTTTTAACATTTTTGATCCAAGGGTTATTGACTCCACAGTTGTAGAATCCCTGGATATGGAGGGTTGACAGTGTTTAAAATTAATATTTAATCTGTCTTGAATTGCAGATTCTCCAAATCTTCCTCAGTCGGTCAGCAGTTAAAGAACTCCAGGTGTCCATTTAGGGTTTAGCCAACATAGAACCTAGTATAAGGATAAATTTCCCATTTCTGAGGAGGCTGAATTTACATTTAATTACCCTCCTGAGTTCCACGTGAGGTGACATTTGGTCTTTCAAAACAGTTCATTTCTTACCCGCTCTAAAACACCACAATCCAGCATTCCATCTTTTGGTGGCCTAAGACATTATCCTCTGTTAGACCTCATCGGTCATATAGGCCTGTGCAGGAAGGTAGTAGCCAGGTCCTTATGCATAAACAAGCTTGCATGAATGGGCAGGAATGGGTAACAAGGGACTTGGTAACAGAGGTCTGAACTAGGGTTGGTGGCATGTGGCAATGAGGTTCAAAGAAACGAGGCAAAGGTTTTTTTTTTTTTTTTTGCAGTACTGGGGATTGAACCCAGGGGCATTCTACCTCCGAGCTATACCCCCAGCCCTATTTTTCTTTATTTTGAAACAGGGTCTCACTAAGTTGCAGAGGGCCTCACTAAGTAGCTAAGGTTGGCCAGGAACCCGGATTCTCTGGTCTGAGCCTCCCAAGTACTAGGATTTCAAGGATGAGCCACCACGCCCAGCTCAAGGGGTTTTTTTTACAAATGTGGCAAGAGGTGGAGGAAAGAGATTGTTATGGTTAGATATAGACTGTCCCCTGAAAAGCTCATGTATTAATGTTCAGAGTAGATATAATTAAGTCATGAGGGTTATAATCCTACCAGTAGATGAACCCATTATAAAGGATTTACTGGGTGGTAACCGAGGCAGCTGGGGTATAGCTGGAGAAGGTGGGTCCCTGGGTGTGTGGCCTTAGGGACTGTGCGTTTGTCTTTGAATCCCCTTGCTTGCTTGCTTTCTCTGCTTCTGCCTCCATGATGTGAGAGCAGAGCCCTTGCTCTCTCCCTCTCTCTGCTTCCCGCCTCCATGCCCTGAGCTCCACAGACCCCAGCCTCACATAGACTGAACTCAAGATCTCCAAAACACTGTGAGCAAATAAATCTTCCTTTCTCTAAGTTGTGTGGTCCGTTGTCTTGGATCATACAGTGAGAATGTTGACCAAGAAGAGATTTCTGCTTGAGAAAAGAATACTCGTTATAATCCTAGGGGTGTCATTTTTATAATACAAATTGCAGAAAGTAAATCTCAAAATCCTGGGAAGGCACAGGGATATGCAGAAAGTGTACCAGCAATGCATTATCATGGGCAGGGTCTCCATCAGCTAAGAGACACCAGCCCAAGCACTCACTAAGCCCTCATAAACACCAGCATTCAAGCTCAGCACTCACTCACCTTTCACAACCACCCCTGAGGCCAGACTATTAATAACATCATTATATTGATAGAGAAAGCGAGGTTGAGCAAGCTGACATAATTTGCCCAAGGTCACAAAGCTTGGAGAGGCAGATTTGGAACCCAGTGTTGACCTTCGAGGCCACCGTCATAGCTTCTATATGACAGTAGCTGTGCAAACGTTTGGAAATGCTGGCAACCCCCAAAGTGCCTTCTAAATAGAAACTTCTATTGTGGAAGATATTGAGGAGGGCTATGCAAAAATAAACTTCACCTACTTCACAACTGCCTAGGGCCTACTTCCAATATATTTCCAAATATAGTCTTACTGCTTTAAAAAAAATAACAGGAAATGATGGCTCTCAGGCAACCTGTAGGGAAGCAGAGAGGAAGACTGCTTACCCGCCACACCCAATAGACTTGAGGTCACTCCCCTAAAATCTCCAGATGCAGCCAGCCCACAGCCAATGCCCATCCCCACAGCCAGAGGTGACTGGACGGGAGGATACATGATTCACTAGATCCTCTTGGGATTTAAAAATAGGAGGAGACAGTTAATTGGGGATAGACCTGTAAGGACCAGTGGCTACAATGGGCCACCCACAGAGAAATCTGCAAGTACAGAGCTGGGGAGGGCACAGAAAGACAGGTGGACATGGGCATGTGGCCCTCCGCAGTAGCCTTGGCGCCCGATGGTGGCTCATCTGCTCCGCAGGGGCACAGGGCTATTCTTAGGACTCACCATTGCTAAGCATGCCTTCTGCCCAGTCCTTACAAGAATCTCACCTTTTCTAAATGCAGCTTGAAGGTTTTATTGTCTTAATTTTGCCTTTTGCAATCTAGGACCTTGCTGGAGCTCGCCCACATTATAGCTGTTTTATGCATGCAACCTGGCCCTGGGCATTTCAAAGCCTGACATCCACACTCCGTTATTCATGCTTCTGAGTTACAAAAGCAGCTTTCATTTAGTGCCAGGGCAACTTTAGATACTTCAACACATGAGTGTTGTTCAAATCTCCAACATCAATGGATCACTTAATTGGGCTACTGTAGACAAAGTGACCCCCAATTCTAGACAAACCTTAATAAGCGATCCAAGGATGTACGGGAATTTAGAATACACAAAACTGGATCCAATCATTGCTCAATAAATGGTGTTGGAACAACTGCAAATCCACTTAGAAGCATTCCAAGACTCAGACCACACAGAAAAATAAATATCAAGTGGACTAAATAATTAGCTGCAAAAAAATTAAATGCTAAAAAAATCAAGGGAAAAGTGGAGATAATACATCATCTGATGATGGGAAAGACCTTCCCAAGCAAGACCCCAAATTTGGAAATCATAGTAAAAAACACAATAGACTTCCTGAAACAAATTTCCTAAACTACTACAGGAAAAGACATGGTAATAAATGCCACGTGCCAGATTGGAAGAAAATATTTGCAATGCCCATAACGAAGGACTGTTTTCTCATTGCGAAGGGTTCTGCTGGTGGGATTTACACAACGTAGGGTGAAATACGAAAGACTGATACTCAGTCAACTCCCTTCTTCCGTCCACCTTGAGCAGGAAACTTTCCCCCAGAACAACCTCTGAAGTCTCCCCTCCTGTTCTTTACCCTGTACATCTATATACATACTCGTGCGCATATATCTCGGAGCCATTTTCTTCTTTTATACACGATTGGGTTTACACTCTGAACACTGGCTGTGATTTGATCTTTTCTACATACATGTCTTAGAGATCTTTCTGTGTGTCTACATATAGGTCCACCTCTCTCTATCAGCTGTGTTAGTGACTGACTGTATCATCATTCATTTTGCTCTTCTCCAACAGATAGACATTGTATTAGTCAGCTTTCTGTTGCTGTAACAAACACCTGAGATAAATCAACTTAAGAAGTAAGGTTTCTTTGGGCTCAAAGTTTTGGAGATTTCAGTCCATGGTTGTTGGCCCCTATGGCCATGACAGTATATCATGGCAAGAGTGTGTGGTGGAGGAAAACACACCCCTTGTGGCAGCCAAGAAGCAGAGAGGGGAAGGAGCTGGGGCTCCCATAGCCCTTCCCAAGGGCACACCAAATAATCTAACTTCCTCCCACTAAGCTCTACCTCCTAAAGGTTCCATTACCTCGCCACAGGCTGGCAACCAATCCTTTAACACATGCACTTTGGGGGACACTTACTCGAACCATAGTAGATATTTATGTGGTTTCCAACATGTCACTATTATAAATGAAGTACCCATTCACATCCCGCACATTCATCTTTCTGCATTTGTGTCTTAATCTTTTCAAAAAGAAAAGGCTGCTAAGCATGGTGGTGCACACCTGTCATCCTAGTACTTGGGAGGCTGAGACAGGAGGATCGCAAGTTTGAGGCCAGCCTCAGCAACTTAGTAAGACCCTGCTTCAAAATAAAAAATAAAATAAGGCTAGAGTTGTAGCTCGGAGGTAAAATGCCTCTGGCTTCAATCTTTAGTACCCCTACCCCCAAAAAGGAAAAAGCTGTAAAACTCTTTATAAATATTACCTTAAATTGGTTTGAAAAGCAACTCTACATATACACACAGGAAAAAAATTAAGAGTAAACACACCAAATTTATTACTAGTGGATGCAACTTGGTAACTGGGTGGAGTGGTGTGTTTTCTTTAGATTCTTCTGGTTTTCCAATGTATCTACCATGGACAGTATATTTTCATTCTCAGAAGAAATGAATTTCAGTATGAGTTGAATTCTGAATGAGGACACAAAAGCATCGCTTGCGATCCTTCCAACGAGTTCCAATACTGTGACACCTTTCCTACTTACCTTCTGGGTTCTCAGCTGGTCCTCAAGGGCTGACCTTATTGAAAGTAGGAGCTTAGGGTACAAACGGGATTTTTGTGTCTATTTACACATCTTGTATAACTTAAGCACTGAACAGTTTGATGTTCTATCACCATCTGGAAGGAGTGCATCCACTATCAGAGGAAGTCAACATGCAGAAAGCACGTCGGCTCTTCCATCAAGTCAGAGCCCAGGGATGATGAGGCCGCGGCCATAGGACTGAGGGTCCAGGAAGGACCAGAATGGAGGTTGCGTTACCCTGAAATACCTGGAGGGGGCGTTGTAAGCGTTTTGAAATTCATCTCCTAAGAGGTGACTCCAAAGGAAAATGATATTACCAAGAATTAGATTGGGGAAGATTGTGGTTGCCCTAAAAACCATTCTGTCAATTATGTGGACATAATTAAGTGGACAAGGGAGATACGACTGTGGTTGACTTTTTAGGTCATTACATTTGTTTAATTAGAGTTGCCCTCTAACATGGCTCCTCCATGTCCACACTAACTTCCATGTCCCCCTCTGGAAGTGTCCCGCCTCCTTGGCCCCTCCTGGGCGTGGCCCTCTGGCTGGAATAGTAGCAACTGCAAGGGACGGAATGCATTCCACAACACCGATCACTGCCTAACTTGTGGATGAGAGCAAGCTGGTGCTGGCGCCACAGGAAGAAACCGTGCCCAGCAGCTGAATGGCCGGCTCGGTGGTATAGCCTATGAATGCCAGTCTTTGCGAAGGGCATTAAGTCAGAGCGCTGTGCAGCCTGAGCGGGAGAAGCTGTGAAGCCCACGTGGGCGAGTGGAGGTACAATACCAGAGAGAGGGGGAAGGCGGGCAGGGCCTCCCTTTGGACAAAGAGAATAGGACCCCCAAGTTCTGAGAGGCCGGGCTCACTGAGCAGCCTTCTTTGTGCCCTCCTGGGGTGGACTCCAGTCCCTCAGACTCCTACCAAGCTTTCCTCCCCAGCTACCCATAGCCATGTGTCCCTTAAACTCCCCTCCAGGGATATGGCGTGCTTCAGGGATAAGAAGCCCAGCAGATCAGACCACTACAACACAAGCTGGCTTTACGCCCAGGTCCCTGCTCCTAAATAGCTAACGGTGCTGTTTTCCCTGCATGCTGGGCCTGCAGGAGCTATTTGAGAGCTCTGCCTCCATCCTTCTGTGCCATCTCTGTCTGCATGGAGGCCATCTGCTCAGGCCTTCTGCAAGCCTGCTCCCTACCACCAACACCGCAGCACCTGTTTGTGTGTGTGTGTGGGGGGGGCACGGGTGATGGAACCCAGAGTCATTCTACCTCCGAGCTACACCCCCAGCCCTTTTTATTTTTTATTTTGAAACAGAATCTTGCTAGGTTTCTGAGAATCTCACTAAGTTGCTGAGCCTGGTCTCGAACCTGCGATCCTCCTGTCTCAGCCTCCCAGGCACTGGGATGACAGGCACGGGCCACCATGCTCAGCGAAGCACCTGTTTCTAAATCCCACCCCCTACCCTCGCTTTGCTTCCTTTCCATCCTGCCTCTTGTGATTGTCAGGCACAGGGCAGCCGGCCCTGCGGACAACCAGCAGTCGATGGTAAAAAAAGTGAGAAGTTGCCAGGCGTGGTGGCATGCACCTGTCATCCCAGTACTTGGGAGGCTGAGACAGGAGGATTGCAGGTTCAAGGACAGCCTCAGCAAGTAGCAAGACTCTCAGCAACCTAGCCAGGCCCTGTTTTCAAATAAATAAAAAATAAAATTATAGCATGCCTCTGGGTTCAATGCCCAGTAACACACACACACACACACACACACACACAGTGAGAAGTCAAAGTCAGGTCAACAGGGATGGGATGAGCATCCTGTGGGGATGGGATGGGATGGGACGGGACGGGATAGACTGGGACCAGGACATATGGAACTGGACTGGGGCGAGAGGAGGGTTGGGAGGCAGAGTCCACAGAGAGGAGGGGAAAGGAAAGACAGGCTGCAGAAAGCTCAGGCAGGAATCGAAAAACTGGCAGGAAGCAACTCTGGCAAGACAGGTGCGCGGCATAGCTCGCCACCGCGCACACAGGAGACCCGAGTCAGCGCGTGGTCCCCTCCCTGGGGGTTTATCCACAGTGGAGCTGAGCGACGGAGAACAACTCGGGGGCAGGAAGGATGCAGGTCAAAGAGAAGAACAAGCCCTGACTTGACGCCCCACTCCCGCCTGGCTGGGCACCGCCCTTGTTCTTGCCATCCCTCTCGCCCGTGGGGATCGTCCTGTCGCCGCCACGGCCACACTTTTCTCAGGATGGGTCGCCTCCTCTCTATGAATGTCCACTCATTCTAGTTTTTACTTCTTCCCCTTTAGCAGCCTGTGTCTGTCCACCCCACCCCTTGTAAGTCAGGTCATGAGCTATTGTTTTTCCCATGTAGTGGCCTCTTTTTTTTTTTTTTTGCAGTACTGGGGATTGAACCCAGGGGCATTCTACCTCTGAACTACACCCCCAGCCCTATTTTTTATTCTTTATTTTGAAACAGGGTCTCGCTAAGGTGCAGAGGGCCTCACTAAGTAGCTGAGGCTGGCCTCGAACCCGGATCCTCCGGTCTCAGCCTCCCAAGGACTGCGCCACCACACCCGGCTTGTGGTGGGCTCTTTAGTGCTGAAAACACTGCTAGGAACATAGGCAGAGCCTCAGGATACTTCCTGAGGGAAATCATCCTCCTTACACCTACAATGTCTTTCTGTGTACTGCACACTTATTTTTCCCTTTAAAAAATAAAATAAAAACCCAGGAAAGCCAGACGTGGTGGCTTAGTCCTGTAATTCCAGTATACATGGGAGGCTGAGATGGAAGGATCACAGGATCACAGGTTCAACGCCAGCAGCACAGGGTAACTTAGAAAAACTCTTTCAAATTAAAAAAATAAAATAGGGCTGGGGCGTAGCTCAGAGGAAGAACACCCCTGGGTTCAATCCCCAGTATAACACACACACACACACACACACACACACACACACACACACACACAGAAGGCCTGGGGCTATGGTTCAGTGTAGAGTCCTTTCCTAGCATGCACAAGGCCCTGGTTTCCATCCCCAGCACTGCCACAAAGAAAAAAAGAAAAATCCTTCTGACCATGTAATCTATACTTGTTTTCCCCTTAAAAGAAAAACAAAAAAAAACCCCAAAATTTGAAAAACACAGCACACTGGAATCAAAAAAACCTAGAAAAAAGCTGGGCGTGGTAGCGCCCGCTTGTAATCCAGTGCTTGAGAGGCTGAGACAGGAGGATCGCAGGTTCATGGCCAGCATTAGCTACTTAGTGAGGCCTCTGCAACTTAGTGAGACCCTGTTTCCAAATAAAGAATAAAAAAATAGGGCTGGGGGTGTAGCTTGGAGGTAGAATGCCCCTGGGTTCAATCCCCAGTACCACAAAACAAAAACAACTAGAAAAAGAAGATAGATAGAAAGATAGTTGACATATAGGTAGATATATTTCTTTTCTTCTCTCCCTCTCTTTTTTTGTGTGTGTGTGTGTGTGTATGTATTGGGGGTTACTGGGGATTGAACCCAGGGACATTCTATCACCAAGCAACACCCCAGCCCTTTTTAGTTTTTGTTTTAGAAACAGGGTCTCACTAGGTTGCTGAGAGTCTTGCTGTGTTGCTGAGGCTGGCCTTGAACCTGTGATCCACCTGTCTCAGCTTCCCAAATAGTGGAATTATAGGCAAATGTGCTATACTTTTGGGGGGTACTGAGTATGGAATCCAGGGGCATTCTACCTCTGAGCTACACCTCCAGCCCTTTTTAGTTTTATTTTTTTTTTAGAAACAGGGTCTCACTAGGTTGCTTAGAGTCTTGCTATGTTGCTGAAGCTGGCCTCGAACCTGCGATCCTCCTGTCTCAGCCTCCCAAGTACTGGGATTACAGGCTTGCGCCACCACGCCCATGTGAGGAATGTGTTGTATGACATTACGATGACTGCGACATCACTAGGCAAAGGAGTTTTCCAGCTCTGTGGTATTGTACGTGACCGCCATCGTATATGTGATCTGTCACCTACCACAGTGTCTGCGCAGCCCACGACTGTGTTTACTAAACAGGAATTGGCCCGTGCCCTGGGACACAGCAGCGCACACACATCTCTGTCCTTGCCAAGCTCTTAGGCCACAGCCCTGGCCCTTGGTGGGGACGCGGGCAAACCAGGCTCAATCCTGCTGTCTCCAGGAAGACCTTGGGTGGACACAGGTCAGCCTGTGAGCACAGGTGCCACTGGGGCCAGGGAAGGAGGCCGAGGCTCTTTCTGGAGCCCCTGGGCCCTCTCTTGTTTCCATCCCATGGTGATGTGGGGACCCAATGAGAGGTTAACTCCTCCCGAGCTCAAGAAAGCCCCCGACACCCTCCGGACCCTGACATGGACACGTGGGCTCGGGCACTCCCTAGTCTAAGCCCTGCACCTGAGAAAACAAGGACCCCTTAGTGCCCACTGAAGCTGCGCAATGCAACTGTAGTTCCTATAAAACGATACTGTGTTCCTTGTTGTTTTGCCTACTTTAAAGTGGGGTCCTGGCCAAGTGTGGTGGTGCATGCCTGTAATTCCAGTACTTGGGGGGCTTAGGCAGGAGGATCACAGGTTTGAGGCCAGCCTCAGCTACTTAGTGAAACCCTGTTTCAAAATAAAACATAAGAGCTGGGAGAGGTGGTGCATGCCTGTAATCCTAGCACTTGGGAGGCTGAGACAGGAGGAACACAGGTTTGAGACCAGCCTCAGCTACTTAGTGAAACCCTGTTTCAAAATAAAAAATACAAGCCAGGCATGGTGACGCATGCTTGTAATCCTGAGACCGGAGGATCCGGGTTCATGGCCAGCCTCAGCTACTTAGTGAGGCCCTCCACAACTTAGTGAGACCCTGTCTCAAAATAAAGAATAAAAAAAAATAGGGCTGGGGTTGTAGCTCGGAGGTAGAATGCCCCTGGGTTCAATCCCCAGTACTGCAATAAATAAATAAATAAATAAATAAATAAATAAATAAATAAAATGGGGGTGGGGGTGTAGCTCAGAGGTAGAATGCCCCTGGGTTCAATCCTCAGTACCATTAATCTGCAAGTAAAGGCAACAGAAAGGAATGGGCTACCCCCAATTTTGTGACTATGAAAGGTTCTTATCAACCAGCTCTGGGCTGGACCTGGGCCAGTCCCCTTCATCTGCCTGCACCTTCCCATCCTCGTCTGTAAAATGGAGCTGGCTGAAAGACGCGCTCTGAGTTTTCTCGGCTCCCAAATCTGATCATCTTCTATCTACGCTCAAGCTATCCTCCGACAAGGCTTTGTAAATTAGCGACATCCGACTGGGCGGATGCTTACCGACATCTCTAGCAGGCAGACGTGAATCTGGTGTCCTTGGACCGAAGCAGAAGGAAAATCAGAATGCTCTTTTAGGAGCCGATTTTTTTTTCTTTCAGTCTTGGATAAAAGGAACATTTCAATGACAGACAAAGTGAATCACCATAGCGTCACTCTCAAATGCTTCCTGGGCAATCGAGTCCTGCTCAGTCACCCAACATTAAATGCTGCTGCAGAAGGAAGCAAAGTAAAAAATGAGAAAATGCTTCTTATCTTTGGTGGGGGGTACTGGGATTGAACAGAGGGGTGTTCTACCTCTGAGCTCCCCCCCAGCCCTATTTTATTTTGAAACAGAGTCTCACTAAGTAGCTGAGGGCCTCGCTAAATTGCTGAGGCTGTCTTCGAACCTGCAATTCTCTTGTCTCAGCCTCCCAAGTATTGGGATCACAGGTGTGCACCACCACACCCGACAGCTACATATCATTTATAATTTGTGCCATCCTATTTGTGGGCCTGAAAGGAATCAATATTTTCCAGAGCCAATAATTCATGAATCATGTTAAGCCTTATTATCAGATCCTGTAAAGGATTGGGTTTGCTCAATTTTTACTGAATAGCAAAAAAAAAAAAAAAGTAGGATGCACTGGGGGTCAGCCATATCCAAGGTTGAAAAAAACTAAAGCTAAATAACAAAAAAAGACCAAAGTTAGAAGAAAAGACTAGGTTACTTGACTAACGTCAGAAGCAGAGAGATCGGGTTCCAGGGAACAACCATGATTCAAACTCAAAGCAGAAAATCAGATTCAGTTTAATGAGACCAGCCAAGGCCACCAACAGGTGTAAAACAGCAAGCACAGGCCGACAGAGAGGAGCAGGAGCAGACAGGAAGGGCCTGTGATCAGCAGGGCAGAGGCAGGCAGGGAAGCAGGTTAAATGCTGGCCTCACCCTGCGACTTCTGAGCACTCCACAGGGTGTCTCTTACATATCAAAAGTCCACAGGCGGGCAAACCTCAGGAAAGTCTCTGACATAAGAGCCAGAAGGGGCTCGTTCTCATTGTAGCATAAAAGATGCATTTTGAACACTCTCTGTGTTGGGGTCTATGGGGGCAAAGAAAACACGGCCCAATAGCATGGAACGGGCTTTGTTTAAGAATAAAACCTGGAAGGAAGCATGTGACCAGGGAGAGAGCCCACAAGAGTCGGAAGCCCACCTCCTTACAGGCTGGAGGCTTTTTATGGGGCAAGGAAGGGCGGGAGTACAGGAGTAGTCCTATAAGCCGCTGGTTGGTGTCATGGTCAGGCCTCACAGTCAGACCTCACAGCGCCTACACTCTGCACTCAGAATCTAAATGCTGTCTTATAGCCAGGAGTGGTGGTGCACACTTGTAACCCCAGCACTTGGGAGGCTGAGACAGGAGGATCCAGGTTCGCAGGCAGCCTCAGCTACTTAGTGAGGCCCTCCACAACTTAGTGAGACCCTGTTTCAAAATAAAGAATCAAAAATAGGACCGGGGATGTAACTTGGAGGTAGAATGCTCCTGGGTTCAATCCCCAGTACCAAAAATAAATAAATAAATAAATAAATAAATAAATAAATAAATAAATAAATAAATGCTGTCTTATGGGCAAGAATGTAAATGCTAGAATCTAGCCCACGTTTACTTTGAGAAACATGTATTTTGTGTTCCTTCTAAAAATGTCTGCTATTATGCAGTAAGAAAGGGTCTCGGCCTTCAAGGAACTTGGAATCTAGTAGAGATGATGAAGCAAATCAGGGATTTCAGAGATATGTAAGTACACTGGCACAGGCCTACACAGACTTTGATGAAAACCTTCACAGCCCAGCATGGTGGCACACACCTGCAATTCCAGTATTTGGGAGGCTGAGACAGGAGGATCACAGGTTCGAGGATAGCCTTGAGAACTTAGCAAGACCCACAGCAACTTAGTGAGACCCTGTTTCAAAATAAAAAATAAAATAGGGCTGGGGGTGTAGCTTGGTGGTACAATGTCCCTCTGGCTTTAAAAAATTACAGACTTTGGCATGAATTACAGGAGAATTACATTAGCAGAGATACTTGAAAGATATTCCTGTTCTATACCCAATCAACAAGTTTAATAAAAAGTGAGAAACGAGTGGGCTGCTGCTGACACTGTGGTTGAAGCGGCACAGAAGTGTCACCACGCAGAAATAACAAATCATGTCAACGTCTGGAAGTCTACACCAAAAAAGGAAGTAAAGAATGTCTCAGAGCCAGGCCTGGTGGCATACGCCTGTAATCCCAGTACTTGGGAGGCTGAGACGGGAGGATCACAGGTTTAAGGCCAGCCTCAGCAATGTAGATACCCTCAGCAACTCAGCAAGACCCTGTTTCAAAATAATAATAAAAAATAAATAAAAAGGGCTGGGGATGTAGCTCAGAGGTAGAATGTCCCTGGGTTAAATCCCCAGCACCACACACACACACACACACACACACACACACACACACACACATACAAAACCATCCCAGGAGAGATGCCACTTCTATCCTTTGATTCAAAGTCATTATTGATATTGTATTTAATAGAAAGGTAGCTCTGCTATACTTCATTAATGGGAACCTGATTTCTTACATTTTCTTCTGGTCCATTTGTATTAAAAAGAGCAGGTAACGAGAAGCAGGCTGACTGGCATTGGTTTTGATTTAAGATCACATCCTAAGTCACACTGGTCTGGATGTCTGAGCTCTGCAATGTCATTTATAGCTGTAGAACAGAACTGCTTCTGCTACGGTGTGATAGGTGTTTTCCTGAAAAACTACACATTATGCAAAACTGTACACTAAAAATACCCAGACTCTCAGGAAAGACTGGCTGCAGCAAGTCAAGCCAGTGGGACTTGGCCACAGCATTAGCACAAGAATTAGCAATTCTGAGAAAGACACTAGCTCAGGTGCAAAGCCACATGAAACCCAGTGTGGTGGTGCATATCCGCAACCCCAGCATTTGGGAGACCCAGACAGGATGATCACAGGATCCAGGCCAGCCTTTAGCCACTTAGCAAGACCCTCGGCAACTTAGTGAGACCCTGCTTCCAAATAAAAAATAAAACAGGCTGGGGGTGTAACTCAGAGGTAGAATGCTCCTGGGTTCAAGCCCCAGCACAAAACAAACAAACAAACAAACAAAAAAAACAAAAAAGACCCACATTAAATCAAAGTTAATTTTTTTTGTGTTGTACTGGGAAGTGAACCCAGGGGCATTCTACCTCCGAGCTACACTCCCAGCCCTATTTTTTATTCTTTATTTGGAAACAGGGTCTCACTAAGTTGCGGAGGGCCTCACTAAGTAACTGAGGCTGGCCGCGAATCCGGATCCTCCTGTCTCAGCCTCCCAAGTACTGGGATTACAAGCGTGCACCACTACGCCCGGCAAAGTTAATTTTTGAAAAATACAAATAAACTAGGTCTTTTTCTTTAAAAACAAAAAGTACAGTAGTGAGGAGGTAGGTATTGGGTAGCCAGTGAGGGAATGGGAAGGCTAAGACAAACAAAATCCAGACCCCCCCAAGGAGGAAGGTGGTTCCGTGCTGTTCATCAGACCTGAACACGAACAACTGAATGTGGAGGAGCGCAGCCAAGATGGCAGGAACCAAAGATCTACGCGCACCAGCCACAGGCCGTGGACTAGTGCCACGTACAGACCAGGGGACAGACACGCGGAGCAGTCTCATGACTCTGGGAGTTAAAGCCACAGATGACAAATGAACTAAGTCAAGACAAACAAGATGCGAAACGGGGACTTTCTTCATCGGTTAGCATCTATACAAAGGGGCTTCAGACACATATAAAGCCCTATGCTCAGCACCAATATCGGCTCCCTGGGGCCCCCTCCTCTGCGTGAGCTTTAACCCCGCTCCTCTTTGGTGGATTGAGGGGACTTTGGGGAAAGGTGGTGTGCAATTGATGATGCGTGGCCCGGGCTACACTCGGGCAGTGCCAGAAGGCCCCGCTGGACTCTGGAGTCTGCCCAGGCCCAGGGGTGATCTGCCTCTCTGCCTGCTTGCTCCTTTAGAATAAACTTTCAGCCAGGCGTGGTGGCACACACTTGTAATCCCAGTACTGGGGAGGCCGAGACAGGAAGGATCCAGGTTCACGGCCAGCCTCAGCTATTTAGTGAGGCCCTCTGCAACTTAGTGAGACCCTGTTTCAAAATAAAAAATAAAAAATAGGGCTGGGGGTGTAGATTGGAGGTACAATGCCCCTGGGCTCAATCCCCAGTACCGCAAAAAAAAGAATAAACGTCCTACTTTTACTTCCCTGGTGTCTACGGATTTCATTCTTCAACTCTGTAAGACAACCCGGTAAGAAACTCAGTATAGCTTTAGGGTCGCTTTAGGGTTGGGGAGGATGGAAGCTAGGAATGACCTAATAGAGTACCCTCTCCCCACATCCTTCCCTTGTAAGCACCTCCCTAATGAGGCAATGTGGATGTGGATGGGAGCTTATTCCTCCAGGCCCCAGGAGCTCAGGTACCTTCATTTCTTCTGCGTCCAGCTCACTGACTTGGTAAAACAGAACATGAGCACACACACCGGGGAAACTGATCTGAAGCGATTCCCTTCCTTCCATGTCCGGACATCATTCCACCACTGGCCAGTCGCCGGTGACCTCGTTAGCTCTACGGAACACATTTCAGAACAAATAGGCCTGCACTGCCAGCCTTGATTATTATTTTAAGGAACTCACCTATCAGATTAGATAAATCAATTTGCACGGTATGACACTGAACTGAAGCCGGGTCAAAGTGCATAATTCAGAATGGGTCAAAAGTCGACTGAGGCCAGCGTGCCCCCTCGAGAACGTTGCTGACACTGTGTCATGCAGCAGGTTCACCGTGATCAGTCTAAAGTGCCGTGACAGACAGTGCTCAGCTCGGCTCCAGGACACGAAAGTCCCTCTCTATGAGGGATCATGGAAAACCGCTCTGCAGTCAGGCACAATGGTGCACACCTGTAATCCCGGGGTCTCAGGAGGCTAAGGCAGGAGGACTGCAATTTTGAGGCCAGCCTGGGGAACTCAGCAGCACCCAGTCACAAAATAAAAATTAAAAAGGAGCCGGGTGCAGTGGCACATGCCTGCAATCCCAGTACTTGGGAGGTTGAGACAGGAGGATCGTAGGTTTGAGGACAGCCTCAACAGCGTAGTGAGACTCTCAGCAAAAAAGTTTAAGACCCTGTTTCAAACTAAAAAATAAAATAGGGCTGGGGGTGTGGCTCAGAGGTAGAATGCCCCTGGGCTCAATTCCCTTTACCAAAAAAAAAAAAAAAATTAAAAAGGAGCCGGGTGCAGTGGCACATGCCTGCCATCCAGTACTTGGGAGGCTGAGACAGGAGGATCGCAGGCTGGAGGACAGCCTCAGCAACTTAGCAAGGCCCTGATTCAAAATAAAAAAAATAAAAAGGGCTGGAGGTATAGCTCGGAAGTAGAAAGCCCCTGGGTTCAATTTTCAATTGCCAGTACCAAATAAATAAATAAATAATAAATTAAAAAAAAAAACCTGCTTTGTAGCATGAGTCGACATGATGACTGAGGTGCACTGAAAGCGAAATTCTGCTGCCTGGTAAAAGGAACTACATAAATCCCAGTGGAAGGGATTGTAAATAGTCATGATCTTGTCTTTTCGCTAATTCTTTTTTTTTCCTTCCCTTTGGTACTGGGGATTGAACCCAGGGGCATTCTACCTCTGAGCGACACTCCCAGCCCTTTTACTTTTTATTTTGAAACAAGGTCTTGCCAAGTTGCTAAGGGTCTTGCTAAGTTGCTAAGGCAGGCCTCAATCCTGGGATCATCCTGCCTCAGCCTCCCAAGTACTGGGAATACAGGCCTGCACTACTATGCCCAGTTTCAATTCCATCTTTTTTTAACTCTTCCATAATGTTTTTTTACCACCATAAATGGCATTATATATTTACTTCCATGAATGGCATGGTGAGAGATGTAATGGAATTTGAAGATGTCTCAGGTTTTTAAGGTACTGAGAAACACTGCAAAAATCATTTTGATTGCTACTTCCTTGACAGATGTTTATGTTCTCAAATATAATGTCATCAGTATAAAATGCTCTTCCGCTGGACACTGGTTAAATACATTATAATGTATCAGTGTCATGAAATACTACACAGTCATTAAAAAGCACAATATATCACATGGGCTAATATATGTAATTATGGACAGAAGTATTAGGATGCACAGCATATGTGCATGTTTTTAAAAAATAGGAAGGGCGTGTACACAGGTCACGTGTCCACTCTATTAAGGAAGGGCGTGTACACAGAGTGAAATGTATACACAGGTCACGTGTCCACTCTATTAAGGGTGGTTACCAGCCAGAAGAAGAGCCTAGGAGATCCGGGGTGGGAAAAATGCACACTTTTTTATTTTCACTGTTCATTAAAAAGTAGCTATATTTATTTGTTTGTTTCTTAACTCTAAAACAGTAATGAAAAGGTATTGCTATGAATCTTCACTAGATTTTAATTCCTATCTATGTGAAGCTAAGTCTGCATTCTAGGAGTTAAGCCTCCCAGTGTCTTAAATTCATCCATACCTTGGCTAGCTGAACATTTCCCCTAGAAATTACCCTTCTCTACAGTGATACAACTCCTGGCTATCTTCCCAAAGGGACTGAAATCAGAGAATTACAGTGATGTATGCATATCCATGTTCATAGCAGCACAATTCACAATAGCCAAATTATACAACCAACCAACCTAGGTGTCCATCAACAGATGAATGGAATACAAAATTGTGGGAAATACACACAGTGGAATTCTACTCAGCAACAAAAAACAAAATAATGTCCTTTGCAGGAAAATGGATGGACCCGGAGAACGTCGTGTGAAGTGAAATTAGCCAGTCACAGGAAGTGAAGGGTCTGACGTTTTCTCTAATAGGTGGAAGCTAGTAATGGGGAAACCAGAGGGACTTCAGACAATGGAGGAGAAACCTCAGTGGAGCAGGGAAGGGGTCTAGGGGAAGAGGGAAGACCAACGAAGGAATCACTACCAATGGCTTTGTGTACATACGTGAAAATACCAATGTCAATCTCAATACCCTGTATGGGGAAGGAATGGAGATGGGGAGGGAGACGGGGAAAGCCCGTCAAGTGCTGTGTGCATGTGTGTCACTATCACTATGAACTACATTATGATGTGACACTATAATGCACCAATAAAAGTATATTAAAAACAACAACAAAAAAAAGAAATAACCCTTCTCCTTTTACCACAATTCTGGTAACAAGTGGGAAACCAAACTTAAAAACAAGGACAAAAGTTTTCACTACCCTGCTTTTAGACATATTTTCTTAAATAGATATTTTAATCCAGGGACGCTGTCTCATATTTATTTCCTACTGTCCTACAACAAACCTTGGATCTTACACAATATATAGGGACATGCTTCATGATCAATACACAGAAAGAATCCCACTGACATTTGCTGAACTGGAAGGAGAGTTTCTATAGAATTATCAAGAGAGAGAGACAGAAAGACTATGTTTGTGTACTGGGGGAAAATGTAGTCTAAATAACTGCCAATTGCAGTTGTTAATAAAGTTATACTAGGGATAATAATGTCAGAAATGGTGGGATACTTAACCAACTCCAGCCTTCCCATGCACTGATGAATATCCTATGTCTCATTCGTTACATGAAGAAATAACCAATTCAGTTAATAAACACTGACTAAGAGCTGACTACGTGCAAAGATTTATAGGTCAGTAGATAAAGTGATGAACGAGATCAAGTCCTTGTCCTCATGGGTGTAAGTTCCAGCAGGGAGAGAGAGATGATTTTTTTAAAAAGTAAATAAATAGAGAAGAATATCAGGGAGTGACAAATGCTACGAAGAATGGAACACTGGGTGACAGGACAGAGTAACTCGGAGAAGTCAGGGAACAGTTCCTTGGCTGGCAGTCTCTCCAGACCCTTCGAGATTCAGAACTGAACAGAAGCGCTGCAGACTGAAGACAGAGAGCTCAGACTAGACTGAGAGACTGAATCTGAGCCCAGCTCCTAGCAAGGGTGACAGTCTACTTAGTTCTGTTCAATTCTTAGAAAATCTTACAAAAGTACAGGTCAGTTTATAGTTATCCAAAGATAACTATAAGCCGGGCATGGTGGAACATGCTTGTAATCCCAGTACTTAGGAAGCTGAGACCGGAGGATCGCAGGTTCGTGGCTAGCCTCAGCTACTTAGTGAGGCCCTCCGCACCTTAGTGAGACCCTGTTTCAAAATAAAGAATAAAAAATAGGACTGAGGGTATAGCCCAGAGGTAGAATTCCCGGTACTGCCAAAAAAAAAACAAAAAAAGAAAATGTCATTCACAACATTTAGTATATAAGCTAAAATTACCATGCATAAGAAACAGGGAAACATGACCAACTCAAGAGAAAAGTTAACCAATTGAGATCAGTGAAGAGATGAACTGGGTGATGGAATTAGCAGGGAAGGATGTTCAGGCAGTTATTATAACCATGCTCAAAGATACAGAAAGGAAAAATGCTTATACTGAACGAAGAGAGAAAAATCTCAACAGACAACAAGGGCTTTGGCAGAAGCCACAGGTCTACTGAGAAAAGTAATGAAGTCCAGGGAGCCCGTTGAGCCCCTCAGAGTGCAGACAGTTACCCTAGATGTGGGGCAGGGATGTACACACAGGAAGGGCAGAGGGGGGCAGGACGAAGGGTTACAGTCAGGAAGAGGTTGGGAGACTTCATGCCGGTCAGGTCTCGACATAACTTCCCTTACATAGCAACAAGGACCGAAAAGAAGAAGGTGCATTCAGATGTTCTATCATGAACACAGCCGTTCTTCACTGGAGACTCACACAGTAAGCAGCTGCTGAAAGTGTGCATGCTGGGGTGAGAGAGGAGAGCTATATGGATGGGGTGATGACAAAGAACAGTGAGTTCCCACTTACAAATGCAGCCTTTAAGAACTGACACTTGCAGAGCCTTGGAGTTAGGAGAATATAGTTCCCTCTGCATCTAGAGGTGAGAGGAGTCATCGGGTGGCTTACGGGATGATGTGTGTTACTTGGAGTATTAAATGGTCAATTTAAATCATTTTTTTTCTGGTACTGGGGATTGAACCCAGGGTGTTCTACCTCTGAGCTACATCCCCAGTCCTATTTAATTTTTTTATTTGGAATCAGGGTCTCACTAAGTTGCTGAGGGACTCTCTGAGTTGCCCAGGCTGGCCTTGTACCTGCAATCCTCTTGTCTCAGCCTCCCAAGTACTATGACTAGAGCCATGTACCACCATGCCTGGCTCCATCACATTTTAATATACACCAGTTCCCACATCCTGTAACACTTGGGGCCATAATTTTTCTAAACCTGTTCTAAGGTTCTGCCCTGTTTTCTGGCCTCGGGATGAACATTTAGGAATCAGTCAACATCACACACGACACATATTGACCAGGCAAGTGGCTCTCAAGGTGTGGTCCCCAACCTGCCGCGGCATGAGCTAGCTGCACCTGGAAATTTGTTACAAATGCCATCTACTGGGCCCTACTCCAAAGACTGACTCTCTATTGAGTCAGAAGCTCTGCAGGTGGGGCCCAGAAATCTGAGTGTTTTGTGTGTTGTGTTGTGTTGTGTTGTGTTGTGGTACTGGGGATTGAACCCAGGGCCATTCTACCTCCAACCTATAACCCAGCTCTATTTTTCTTTTTATTCTGAATCAGGGTCTTGCTAAGTTGCTGAGGCCGGTCTCGAACCTGTGATCCTCCTGTCTCCTGTGTGAGTTTTAACAAGCCCTCCAAGAGCTGATAATGCATATAAAAGTTGGAGAGCCGCTGCTTCACACCGTGGCAGGCATTTTATATCTTTATATCTTGGCAGCATGTTTGATCACCTGGGAAGATTTTTATTTCAAGAAACCCAGCTGCTGGGCTGTAGCACACGCCCCTGGTGCCCAGCTGCTGGGAGCAGGGTTCCAGCGTCTGTAGCGGCAGCTCCCCGCGATTCTCAGGTTCAGTCAAGGATAAACTTCACAATTGTACCATGCCTCTTCTGTATTCTCTTTACCTTGGAAATTAAGACACTTACTTTTATGTTCCCAAACTCATTATGCAGTTTCAAACTCCTTGGGCCTTGTTCACACTATCCCATGTACTGGACGTCTCTTTTTCAAAGTATTCACATAGTTAGGTGGGTTTGTTAAGTTTGTTAAGAGAATGATTTTAAAAAAATTTTTAGTCTAATTTTTAGGTCTTTGATCCATCCTGAGTTGACTCTTGTGCAAGGTAAGAGAATGGGGTCTAATTTCCTTCTCCTTGTTTTCTGCCTTTTCTCTAGGTGTCTGATCAACAGATAGATGAATGGATAAAGGAAATGTGGGCTATACACACAACGGAATTTTACTCAGCCATCAAGAACAAAATGATGTCATTTGCAGGAGAACGCACGGAATGAGAGAATATGAGGCTACGTGAGATCAGCCGGCCACGGAGTCTAGTCCAGAGTCTAGCCCATCATGTGGGGAAGGCAGCCAAAGAGGGACAAACCAGACTGACCCCTGGACCTGGGCTCCCTAGGTCAGGATCCTGAGATATAAAAGGCACCTGGGTCCCTGGTTAGGAACATAATTTGCCCTTCTCTATATTTTTTTTTTTATTTTGGGTACTGGGGATCGAACCCAGGAGCATTCTACCTCCTAACTACACCACCAGCTTTTTTTAATTTTTTATTTTGAATCAGGGTCTCACTAAGTTGCTGAGGCTGGCTTCGAACCTGCAATCCTCCTGTCTCAACCTCCTAAGTACTGGGATTACAGGTGTGCGCCACCACGCCCACCTTACCCTTCTCTTTAAATCTAAGAAAACACCCAAGCCATGGAAGAGTCACTATGACAGAGCTCAGAACATAGTTCCAGGAGCTTTCAGCCACAATAAGCTGCTATCTTAGTTTAACCATAAACATTCTCCCATACTGAAACAGTGAGGGGTGTTCGCACCAGGTTGCAAAAAGAGATCATTCAGATTAAAATGAACTGGGGATATAAAATATATAGGTTTATTATTAAACTTTCTGATGAACAAAAAAATCTCAAGACTGAAAATCTGAATCATTAATTAATGACTACAAAATCAAGAGTTTTTGTTTTTGTTTTTATTTTGTTTTGCAGAACTGGGGATTGAACTACCTCTGAGCTACACCCCCAGCCCTATTTTTTATTCTTTATTTTGACACAGGATCTCACTAAGTTGAAGAGGGCCTCACTAAGTAGCTGAGGCTGGCCATGAAACTGTGATCCTCCTGTCTCAGCCTCCCAAGTACTGGGATTACAAGTGTGCGCCACCACACCCAGCGGAAATCAAGTTTTAATAAGGACATCCACAGCCGTGGGATACAGTGGTGCACGTCTGTAATTCCAGTATTTGGGAGGTTGAGGCAGGAGGATCGCAGGTTTGAGGCCAGTCTCGGCAACTTTGCAAGGTCCTCAGCAATTTAGCAGGCCCCTGTTTCAAAATAAAAAAAAAAATAAAGGGGGTTGGGGTGTAGCTCCAAGGTAGAATGCCCCTGGGTTCAGCCTTCAATATGAAAGAGAGAGAGAGAGAGAGAGAGAGAGAGAGAGAGATCTATCCACAGCAAATGACAATAAAGCAAAATTTATGCTGGTGTTTCACTAAAGAACAATGTTTTGGGGGACATACTGAGGACTAAAGTAGGGTGTATTCCAAATTTTTACAATCAGGAAAAATATTTGGGTATGATGGTGATCATTATTTTTTCCTACATTTAGGTCAGTCTCTGGGTCCTGAGGGAAAATTAACATATTATTAACCTATAAGGATCGGTGCTTGACCATTTTATTTCTGGGTTAATCTATTTACTGCATTTGGAAATAAATATGATGTGCATGAAGAGGAGGTATCATTTGGAAAGAGAAAAGAAGCCAAGAAGAAAGAAAAAATTACTATCTCCATAACTGAAAATACTGAAGTCATCATATTTTAACAACAAGAGCAAAAATCACTTGATGCCTAAGGTCGCTGGTGAGATACCTAGACCAAATCTCTGTAGGTTTCCACTCATCTGGTCTGAAATCTCTGAAGCAGATTATAATCCAGCCAGGAGTCTACAAATCACCCCCAGAAGGGTCAGACATTGAAATAAAAAAACGCTGAGACCCAGTCTCATCAGTTTAAATAAAATAACGTACTAAACTATGACACTTGGGTAAGAATGAACTGCTGTTTGTAGTAATTCAAGGAGAGATCCTTTGAAATAAATTGGGTTTCATTGCTACTAATAAAGGTCACAGAACATGGTGCAGACGGACCCACAGCCACTCAAAGAGGCCCCTCTACTTGCAAGAGCTGGGGACACTTAAGAGGCACGTGCTGTGGAGAAGCAGGACAAGTCCGCCACGTTGAGCCAGGAAGGCCACCACGCTTATAAAGTAAAATCCTAGGAAAAAGAAGATCCTCTAGGACCAGACTATGACAAATGGCTGGCTTTAACTAACACGCCCGCTTCGTGGCGACTGACTAAGGCCACACAGCGGTACCAACCTTTCTGCAGCTCTTAGCCCACTAAGCAAAGTTCTCATGGAGCGTGACCAAAGAAGGTTTGGTGAGCATGAAAGAAGATAATTGCTTTAGTCCATTTTCTGGAGCTATAATAGAACGGGTAAATTTAGGTAATGGAGGTTGATTGGGTTCAAAGTTCTGTGGGCTGGGAGTCCAAGAGCACGGGACCAGTAGCAGCTCAGCGCTGGGTCTTCTGGCTGATGCCAGCATGGCAGAACGCATCACATGGTGACGCCAGGTAAGAGTGCTCAGGAGGCTCTGCCTCTCTTCTTCTTATAAAGCCACAAATGCCCATCATGGTGCCCCACCCTCATGAGCTCATCCAATCCTAATTACCTCCCCAAAGCTCCACCTCCAAACATCATGAACCTATAGCTTGGGGGATCAGGTTTCCAACACAGGAACAAACGTCTGGGGGCACACCTTTAAATATAACAATAACTTGGTATAAGTAAAACTAGTTTTCAAAATTGACCATTTGGGAAATGTAAGAAATGAATAAAGATAAGCCGGGCATGGGGGCGCACGCTTCCAGTACTTGGGAGGCTGAGGCAGGAGGATCTGGGTTCGCAGCCAGCTTTAGCTACTTAGTGAAGCCCTCCGCAACTTAGTGAGACCCTGTTTCAAAATAAAGAATAAAAAATAGGGCTGGGGGCGTAGCGCGGAGGTAGAATGCCCCTGGGTTCAATCCCCAGTTCTGGAAAAAAAAAAAAAAACTGTGAGCCAAAGCACACCTTTCTTCTCTATAAGTATTTTGCTCTAGTGATGAAAGATTAGCAAAGTGACCAAAAATATCCAACACACACACACACACACACACACACACACACACACACACTTTTACACTTTCCTTATTCTTGAGGGTGGTGACAAGCCTCTATTCAACTGGATTTTCGGTTTTCATTTAAAATTCATACTGACACTACTTGTTCATCTATACCTCAGCTGAAAACCTTCCCTCCGAGTTGGATGCGCCCTTTCTAAATTAAGCTTGTCAGAAGACTAGACCCTGAAGCCACAAGAGTTTTCAGGGAGTGTTCTCTTTTCTCTGCATCACGCTGAATCTTTATTTCTCTTATGTAAGATTTTTTGGCATGAAGAAAAAATGTATTTTGTTTTTCAGACCTTTCCAGCCCTCTTACCTCTTTTAGTCTCCTTAGCAACCAAACACTCAAAATAATTAAAAGCAATTAAATTTCCAATCACTGGAATAAACTATGCTTTTAAAACTTAATGTGCTAAATATGATTATAGTATAAACAAAACTGCATCATATATTTATGTGATTATTAATCAAGGGATGCGAGCATTATAACAGAGACTAAAAGAATATGTTTCAAGTTTCCCCGAATTATCTATTTCTCACTGATTTCTTCACCATATCCCTCAGCACCCAAATACCTCTTCTTGGAAAATCACTTGAACTAGAAAATAAACTCCATGAGGGATGGGACACGCTTTATGCCCAATGCTAACACAGTCCAGGGACATAACAAGCACTAGTCAAACGAGTAGGTGAATCTCATAATCTAGTGCGGGCTTTTAGTTTCACATAGCCAATTTCCCAATGCAGAAAAAATTCAGGGGATGGGAAGGATGTGCCCCCTTATCTGTTGATTCAGTTTCCACCGTTTCAGTTACCTGCAGTCAACTGCAGTAAAAAAATACTAGATGGAAAATTCCAGAAATAAACAATTTGTAAGTTTGGAATTAGGAGCCATTCTGGGTAGGGTGATGAAATCGTGTTTTGTCCAGTGTGTCAACACTGTATACGCTACCCTCCTGTTACTGGGTTGTCATCTTGGTCAACAATCTTTGATGCAGCCGCCTAATGCTACATCACAGTGTCTAGGACATTCACCTCCCTTCATCTCATCCTGTAGGCACTGTGTCCTCATGCATCATCAGAAAGAGTGAGTGCAGGAAAACAAGGCATCTTGAGAAAGAGACCACAGTCACATCACCTTCATTACAGCGTATTGTTAAGATTGTTCTATTTCATTATTAGTTATTAATCCTTTATTGTACCAAATTTCTAAATTAAACTTTACCATAGCTATGTATCCATTGGGAAAAAACATAGTATATATAGGGGCTCAGTATTATCTGCGATTTCAGGCATCCACTGGGGGTCTTGGAACGTATCCTTCGCAGAAAACAGGGGACTACTATAAACCTAACCTATGTCTTAGCGTAGTGAGGAGCAGGTTACCAGTTGGATATATGGAAAAAGGTGCAAGGAAGAGATCTTACAGGGACCCTACTGCTGAGTGGAAGGAACAAGAAGAGCAGGCAGTGAGCTGGGGACAGAGGAGCAGCTCCTGACATTTAGTATGATGCTTACAATTTTAAAAACAGAAGGGTTGGGCAAAGATCAGAGCTCAAAAAAGAGGATGAGTAGGACTGGGTGGTGATCCCAAGGATCTATCCAGCACCACAGAAATAACCCTTTTCAAAAGTAACCAGGTTACAGGGCATGGGGGTACACGTCTGAAATGCCAGTACTTGGGAGGCTGAGATAGGAGGATCTCAGGTTCAAGACCAGCCTCAGCAACTTAGCAAGACTCTTAGCAACCTATCAAGACCCTCCTTCAAAACAAAAAAAAAATAAAGAAAAAAGGGCTAGGGGTATAGCTCAGAGGTAGAATGCCTTTGGGTTCAGTACCAAAAAAAAAAAAAAAAAAAGTAAACAGGTCTTCACCACCATCCAAGAGAAATGTGAATCCTGTGATGTAGAAAAGGGAAACAAACACAAACTGCATCCAAGAATCAAGAGAACCAAGGAGAACCGGGCACTGTGGCGCACGCCTGTCATCCCAGCACTTGGGAGGCTGAGACCAGAGGATCGCAGGTGCGCGGCCAGCCTCAGCATCTTAGCAAGGCCCTCCGCAACTTAGTGAGACCCTGTTCCAAAATAAAGAATAAAAAAGAGCTGGGGCTGTAGCTCAGAGGTAGAATGCCCCTGGGTTCAATCCCTAGCACCACAAAAAAATATCTATATATTCTAAAGAGAGCCAAGAAGGGCCTGAGTTTAGCCTGTTTGGATGCCAGTTTCCCAACTATAAAACACTGGTATTTATACCTGCACATCACTGGGTCATGATGAATATAGACCAGAAAACAGGGTTTTTTTTTTGTGTGTGTGGCGGTACTGGGGATTAAACCCAGGGGCATTCTACCTCCGAGCTACACCCCCAGCCCTATTTTATTCTTTATTTTCAAACAGGGTCTCACTAAATTGCAGAGGGCCTCACTAAGTAGCTGAGGCTGGCAGCGAACCGGGATCCTTGGGTCTCAGCCTCCCAAGTACTGGGGTTACAAGTGTGCACCACCACGCCCAGCTCAGAAATAGGTTTTAAACAGCTCAAGGCCAGCAAAAGCCCTACACAGGCACAGGCACAATTCCAGCCCATCAGCATGCTCCTGGAGAAATCTCTCCTCCCCCACCCACTGCCCCCCTCCAGTGGCAGGGCCCTCTTAGATGCAAGGGAAACAGAGACCAAGGCCTGAAGCTCTTCCTGGAGGCACACTCGCCCAGCTCTGTTGCATCCTGGGAGTGGAATGAGAACGCAAGGAACCCCCACACACACACAGTGAGCAACACTGAGCTCAGGCACAGACGCTGTGATTCTAAACAAGACTGAAACACAGCATCCTGTAGGGGAAGGAGATGGTGAGACCATGCAAGGCCTAGTTTCCTGAAAAACAAGGAAGACCCGTGATTTTATGACCTGGAACCAAATTCATTCCAGAAACCAACCTTGGACCATCAGGAATGATCTTTACCTCCTCCTTCAGACACTTCAACTTTACAAACAATAGGGGTGGCAGAGGTTGGTTTTGCCCCCTTGCTTCGTTTTTATGGGGTTTAATAAACCTGAGGTTGATTCCTGCCAGCTTTTTTAGGAATGAGCATTGGGGTGCTTAGCATGCTCCCAAGCATGATCCTAAATTCATGCCAGACCTAAGAGCCACATTTAATGCTTCAGCAAGTCGCGTGCACGCGGCAGGGGGTGGGGTCTCCTGTGGGACGCACAGGTGGCCAGTGACCGAGCCCAGCACTCAGCCCCGGGGCTGCACCGTGCACTGTCTCCTTCTGTGTCACTGAAGTCATCTGATAGCTCTGCCGGAGATGAACAGAGCTGGCCACCAGTGAATTGGGAAGGACAGAGTTTCAGCGGCAGTCTGTTCCTGTGACAGGGACGAGGGTCCAGCATGAAGCGGACTGAGTTTCCATTTGTACAAGAGTCACCAGGCCTTTCTTTTTAATTTATTCTTGTGTATGTGTGGTACTGGGGATTGAACCTTGAGCTACACCCCCAGACCTATTTTCTTTTGAAACAGGGTCTCACTACATTGCTGAAGATCTTGTTAAGTTGCTGAGGCTGGCCTCAAAGCCATCATCCTCCTGTCTCAGCCTCCCAAGTACTGGGATTACAGGTATGTGCCATTGTACTCCAGCTGTCACTGGGTCTTTTAAAGGGAGATCAAGGAACAAGGACAGGAGCGAGCAGGGCTTCAGGAGAGCCAGGATGTGAAAAATGACAAAGGGGCTGGGCAGTGCTTAGGTGGATGTGTCTGCAGCCGGCAAGGTTGGAAGTCAGGAGCCTGTCCTCCTTCAGCACTGACAGACAGGGGCCCTGTCCTTACTGATAATGACATCACAAAGGGATGGTTCTCAGGTTCTTAAGAAAGACACTCCTACAATGGAGGAGATACAAATCCATCTCAAAGGATTTACAACTGCAAACCTTTTTTTTTTTTTTTTGCGGTATCAGGGATTGAACCCAGGGGCATTCTACCTCCGGGCTACACCCTCAGCCCCATTTTTTATTCTTTATTTTGAAACAGGGTCTCACTAAGTTGCAGAGGGCCTTGCTAAGATGCTGAGGCTGGCCTCGCACCTGCGATCCTCTGGTCTCAGCCTCCCAAGTGCTGGGATGACAGGCATGTGCCACAGTGCGTGCCACCCCTACTGCTTGTAAAGCCGAAGCATTAGAAGTATGTAAAGCTCATTCCTGAGGTCCACGGGTTGGTGTCTTGAATGCACGTGTGTCCAAGTCATAAAACCACAAATCTTCCTTGCTAGGCTGGAAGTCTGACTTTCCTAGGGTCAGCCTTTTCCTTTTACAATGTAATCAATTATTGGTGTGTGTGTGTGTGTGTGTGTGTGTGTGTGTGCGCGCGCGCGTGGTACTGTCATGGGGAAACAGCTAATTCTGATGGGGTCCTTGGCTTCATGATGAATAAGAATTTCAACACGTGCCATCAGAAAAAGGCAAAGGTTTTTAATTAACTTAAAAGGTGGGGATACAGGTTGGGGGTTAACTAAGAAAGGCGGGGATACAGGTTGGGGGTCATCTAAGAAAGGGAAAGCGAGTCTCCCTACCAGCGCCCATCCATCCAGGTGAGCAAGAGAGCGTCTGCGTGCTTTCGCGGTTCTTTATAGGAGGGGGCAGGTAGGGTCGCACAGGAGAGGGCAGGACTTCCTCTTAGTCCTG
>PVJS01009287.1:0-13583 GCA_004027185.1 Glis glis
GTGAATCCATGGAATTACTGTCATAAACAATGTGTATATGTGAGATTATACCAACATCATTCTCAGTGCTACATGTGGGGGGGAGGCGGGGGGGAGGCGGGGGGGAGGGACACCAAGAGCTGTGTGCATGTATGTTAACACCAAACTGATACTCATTGTGAAGTGAGACTACAATGCACCAATAAAAACATAAAAAAAACAAATAGAAATATTATCCACAAACCAGCAGAATGGATTTTAATTGCTGTGGTGTTGCTGTCATTAATCACCCCAATTCTTGGCATTCAGAAGCATTCTCCAAAAAATGAGGTGTTTAAACAATTTATAGCCACCCTGCTGAAAGAATTACATTTAAAGAATGAAGACCTTGAAAGTTTAACCATCATATTTAAAACCAGCTGTTAACCAGAGCGATATAATTCAGGAAGACAGAAGATGAACTTCTACTCACCATATCTGGAATTCTAGCCACAGCGATGGTCTGGTGGTGACTGATAACTAGCTTTCTTCTAAGAATGAGCTTTACTTTCTCAGGTCTCAACCCCCACCTTCTAGTCCCTAACTGCAGAGGAGAACTTTCCTGACAGAGGAAACCATCACTCCAGCAAGAATGACCAAGTCCTTGCATCCCTAGGTACAAGACATGGTATTTTCATTTGAAAAGGAAAATTGAGCCACACCTGGTGGTTCACGCCTGTAATCCCAGTACTTGGGAGGCTGAGACAGGAGGATCGTAGGTTCAAAGCCAGCTTCAGCAACTTAGTGAGACCCTGTTTCCTAATAAAAAATAAAATAGGGCTGGGGTATAGCCCAGAGGTTGGATGCCCCCAGGTTCAATCCCCAATGCCATAAAAAAGAAGGAGAAAAAAGAAAAGGAAAAATTGAAGTCTAAAATAGAAAATTGAATATTCAAGAAAATGTAATGACCTAATTTTTATGTGTATTTCCAGCCATCCTATCAGCTGACAAAAAAATGAGAAAATTACCATTCTGCCCATTCAATGTAAACTGTAGCCTCTAAAAAAATAGCAAATCATTAAGTTAATAAATGCCAAGATGAAGCCCTAAAAAATACTTAAGTCTAGAAAGGGAAAATGTTTTGTTTCCCATCACATTAAATAAAACCCCAAGTTTTCTCTTGTACTTTATCATCTTTCAGTGTCTGATTTAGTTTCAGGAAACTATATTGGCCTTCAAGAGCCCTTTCTCCTCCTCCGTCTCTGCCTTTACGCATTCTAACTGCCCTTTCTGAGCCAGTGGACTTCTCCTGGGGAAAACGAATGTCATTCTCTCTAAGGAGATAAGTGCAATAGAATGGAGTGAGGGTGTGTGTTTGAACAGTATAGAGGGGGGAAGGACATACAGTGTCTCGCTTTGCTTTACATGTGTTTTAAAGAAAATCGTGGAAAAGTGAAAAATTTCCTGATGATGTTTTTACACTTACTTCTTTCACTGAATTTTAGCATTATAAGGCCATCATCTCTAAAAAGAATTCTTCTGTTTTTTGTTGAAATTGTATTAAATGTAGTAATGAATTTAGGAAGTAGCATCTTTAAAGTATTACATCTTTCCTTCCAAGAATAAGATACCTATATATTTATTGTCATTTATAATCTTCAATACATTTTTCATAGATTATGTACCTATTTTAGTTAAATATATGCCTGTATAATTTATGTGGGACTTTTTTGTTAATATTTTGGGGGTTGTTCTATTCTTATTTTTTCCTATTGTAAATGGAATTTTTCCCCACTATGCTTTCTATCTGGGAATACAATCAATCACACAATCAATAAGATATTGATTTGTGTGAGTTTACTTTGTAAGCTGGCAACTTTATTTTTTTAATTATTCCACTAGCTTCATAATAGATTCTTAACTGTTTTAGGCAGCAGTCATATACTCTGTACATTATAATTTCTCCATCTAACCAATGTTTTGCAATTGGCTTACTTGTTTCATTTTATTAATTTTATCTTCAAAAACAATAAGAGAGAATCCTTGTGTTAAAAGGACAGCCTTTATCTCAGAGGTTGAAAGCTCCTCAGTTCAATCCCCAGTACCATCAAAAAAAAAAAAAAAGGACGCCGGGTGTGGTGGCGCACACTTGTAATCCCAGTACTTTGGGAGGCGGAGACCGGAGGATCCAGGTTCGCGGCCAGCCTCAGCACATGCATGCCCATGCCCGCGCACGCTCGCTCTCTCTCTCTCTCTCTCTCCCTGTCTCTCTCTCTCTCTCTCTCTACTTAGTGAGGCCCTCCGCAACTTCGTGAGACCCGGTTTCAAAATAAAGTATAAAAAATAGGGCCAGGGGTGTAGTGTAGCGCAGAGGTAGAACACCCCTGGGTTCAATTCCCGGTAGTGCAAAAAAGAAAGGACAGCCTTGTCTTCTTGACTTTAAAGGACAGATGGCTCTTTCACTGTTTCCTAGAATACATCCTTTGCACACATGAGTTATTAGTAGTTGTGTAAATAAAATATTCTTGGGAAATGTCACTCTAGTTCTTCCATTGGTATAATATTTTCCTTTAGCTTAAAATTTTGTTTTCTATATTAATTAAGTTTATTTCTGACTCTAGTTTTACCAGAAGTTTTTTCTTTCATTTTAAGAAATACTATCTTTTCATATAATTGATATAAACAGACCATGGAAAGACATAATAATAATAATACCATGATAATAATACCATGTTTCTATTAAAATATTGTTCAATTTAGATTTTACATCAGTCCAGATGGTTGTGGTAATTGTATTATTTTATTGTTTGAAGAATAAATTTTAAATTTCTTCCTATAGACCTGCTAATCATTACCTGATAGCAAAATAATGTGTAAGGAAATTATCCTAAGATTTTTAAGACTTTTAACAAGTAACTTTGATCTGGGGAAGTTATTAAATCATTCTTCCTGAGAAGTTTTGGTTTGTTCAAGGGAAGAAAACTTTTTTCTTTCATTAATTTTTTAATGTACCTTTTTTGGCACATCGTACTCATGCATCATAGTGAGGTTCAATGTGATACAAACATACATGCACACAGCACTTGGTGGGATTCCCTCCGGATCCCCCCATATGTGTCAGTGAGATTGGTGGTGATACCTTCGTATATGGACATAGCATTATTTGAACTGTTTCCTTCATCAAGCCTCCTTTTCCCATTCCCTGCCTCCCTCCCCCTATCCTCTTCCACTATTCTACTGATTTCTCTCCTCATTTATCTGAAATCCCTTTTGTTTCCTATTTTCTCTATAGCTTCCACATATGAGAAAAAACATAGGGCCCTTGACTTTCTGAGACTTATTGATCTCACGTGTGTGTGTGTGTGTGTGTGTGTGTGTGTGTGTGTAATCCTGTTTATCTCAGTTTTCTTTTTGTTGGGATTTTTAATATAATTTTATGCTATAAGTAGACTTCTGTTTCTTCATGTATAAAATTTGGGATGTGGATGGCAACAAATGCCCTTTAAGGTTTTTGATTTCTTGGCGATTGTTTTTATTTGATTTAGGGATTGTCTTCTGCAGTGATTCCTTTCATGAAGTCTCTGCAGGATGCCGTAGAAAAGTGCAAGGGAAGGAAGTGAAGCATGCGAAAGAGATTGCATCTTATTTCTCATCTGTTTTTTTGAAAACCTGAATTGGTTTTCCTTTTCTGTAGTGCAAAGGCAATGATATCTTGCATATTTTCCCACCCTTCCTTAAATACCCTGTGGATTAGAAACTCAGATGACTCTATGGATTTAGAAAGACTAATCCTGTATGAGAAAAACTAATCCCCCTACCTCCACTTTGCTGTGGTCTGGGGAAAATGAACACAGCAGAAAATTACCAAAAGTCTGTCCTAAGAGTTTCAGTTGTGGGACAATGAACTTGAGTGTACATAAAGCATGGCACTGCCCCATCCCACCTGCTCTTCAAGATGAGGGGAGTCCTGAAGATGTAAAAGTGTTCTTGCAGGACAAAGAGGAGAAAGGCCAGAGCATTGTATTCCTGTGGAGTCCAACCTTGACTATCTGTAGCCCAGAGAGGTCCTGTAGAGACCATCTTCTATCTGGAAGGTCAAATACATACTCTTCCATGTGATAAACTCATCACTGATCCATTCCTTCATTAAATGGTCATCTAAGAGCCTTTCTTTGCCATCCACTGGAACCATAGAAGTGCAAACCCACCTCTTTAGTTCTAACGCAGTGCAAATTAGCAGGGACTTTTGGGCTAGTGGGGCAAAGAGTGAAAAAAAATGGGGTGCTTCAAGTAGACAAATCCTAAAAGTATTGAATATATTTTAAAGTTGATATAGGTATTAGTTTCCTTTTGCTGCTGTAACAAATGACCACAAACTTAATGACTTAAAACAACACAAATGTATAATGTTACAGTTCTATGGGCTGGACATCCAATACTCATCACGCTGGACTAAAACTGATGTTTGATGTGACTGTCTTCCTTTGTGAGGACTCTAGAAGAGAATTGTTTTCCTGCTTCTACATTTTGCCTTTTCCAGCTGCTTGGGACCACTTACATTCCTTGCACATGACCTCTTAAAAGCCAACAGTGGCAAATTGAGTCCTGCTCACCTTGTATCTCAACGTATCTTTTGGCTCTTCCTTTTTCACTCATAAGGACCTGTGTTACTACATTGGACCCACCTGGATACCCAGGACAATCTGATCAGCAATCTTAATTGCATCTGCAGCCTTAAATGGTAATATATTTTGCCTTCTAAAGTTACGTATTCAGTGGTTCTAGTGATTAGGATGTGGAAATCTTTGGGGACTATTGTTCTATCTGCCATAACATAATTTAACAGTGTCCTCCTCTGTGTACCTATAGTTGTTTGTTATCACTATAGTATTACTGTCAGTCTGTCTGGAACTGTCTACAGATACTGCCTGAGGTCCTGAGGTATAAATATTGTCTAATGTCTATATTTATTTCTCCTCCTCTCTTTCCCTCCCCTCACCTGTTTAACTCTCTCCATAAAATGAACAAACTCAACAATTAAGTGCCTCCAATACCTAAATCTCCCTGTAATGAACCTGAATGGATACGGGATCATTTTACAGGATATAAGCCTGAAAGGCTTCTCATGCAACTCCCTGTGAGTGAAAAACAAATATGACATGTGTGCCTACTGTTATCATAAATCAATTAATATTAGAACAGGATTTTCAAAGTCAGATTTTGAGCTCACTGCTGGAGATAATGTGGTCTCTTTCATTTCCTGGATTAGTATGCATCTCCCACAGTACCATTTTCCACATTATTTCTTTGTGTTTACAGAAGCAGGTCATGTTTATGAAGCATGTCCGGAAAAAGGAAATGATATATGGAAAATGTCTACATGGGGTATAGAGTCAAGTGATCCCTCGGTTAGAACCAAGGGCTATAAATACACTGGTGACTTCATATGTACCATGGGACTGGCATTTTCCATATTTTGGCACACGGTTTGGATAAACTTAGATGGATTTATTTTTTCAACGTTCTTTGAAAATGGAACATTATACCAGAGATTTAATCTTAGGAATAAATAGGAATAAGGTCATCACCTCTGATGACAGGATTAGTCCTTTTTCAGTGTGTTTCCTGCAGTTTCTTTTGAATTGAGAATATTCACCATCATTTGAGATGGAAATAGAGGAAATGATTAATTTAGAAAGGAGGGTTGTGGGGTGGGTGGAAGTGACATTTTTCTGCATTGTATTCTTAGAAACTTAGACTTTTAGAGTTGGAAATGCCTCTGATGAAAACTATTCATTAGCATAAGAGGACACAGAAGCCCAAAAACAAGAGTCTGCTGAGTGCAAAAAGCCACACTGGTGCCCAAATCCAAGTCTCTGGGTCCGTAACCTTTCTCAGCCCACTGCACTTACCTTAGCACCTTACACGGTTTTGCTGGAATGGCCAGACCAAGCCATCTGCCCCAGAGATGCCCTACATGTCAATTTCCACTTAGGTGTTTCTCATGCTCAGATGGCAAAATACGTTGTCCAGTTTGCTCTTGAGAACTGGACATTCATCTGCTGGAGGACACAGAAGCCTTCGTGTGTGTAGGTGGGGCGAGCAGGCATTGTGTACACACACCATGCCAGAGCATTTTTAAGGAGCAGAATTAAGACAAAAGTACGCTTCAGTAATTATCATCACCTCAGTACTTGTGTTTTACACTTGGCTTGATGATACAAAATAACTGTGCAATTTTATAACATTCTTCTTGACAAACCTGTGATAGAAGGCTTTCCATTGATGTGGAAAGTCTATATGCAGACAAGGCAACGAGCATTAAGGTGGCACATTTAACACAGAAAGAAGGGCGATTTGTCTTGGTGTATGCTGCGAAAGTTTTGCACTTAGATGACATCATGGTTCTTAACTAGAGCTGATTTTGTCCCTCTCCCTGGGGGGAGGGGGGCTTTAGCAATATCTGGAGACATTTTTGGTTGTCATATCTACAGAGTGATGCTACTAGCATCTAGAGGGTACAGACCAGGGATGCTGCTGAACATCCTGCAGTGCACAGGACAGCTCCCTCCCCCCCCACACACACACACAACAAAGAATGATCCAGCCCAAAGTGCCAAAGTGGAGAAATCCTGGCCTATGGGAATTTATGACTTAGCTGATTCTTGGTGTTAGAAGGCTATGTAGAGAATATATCAACTTAGAACAGGTTGGCCTTGTGGAATAAACATATGTGGTATGGTATATGGCTTGGGAAATTTCTAGAATCCATTAGAGTGAGGGAGTACATTTGCCCAAGAGGAGCAGAGGGGCTCACTCAGTGAATCGAAGTGAGCAAGAACTGCCTCTATCACTGCTCTATCACCCTGTCTTCTCCCTCTCCGGCCTCTGTTCTCAGTGACCAGATTGAATTAGCTTCCCTTGGTTCTTCCCATCTGTGGATACCATGGTTGAAGATTGAGATGTATTATTTTTGTTTAGGGAGTCATGATATAGTTTGGATAATTAAACATAGAATTTTAAAAGACTACTAAGAATATAAAGAACTAAGGAACACCTTGCCCTTTTTCATTCTTTACATGAACAGCCCTAGTTGGAGAACCCTAGGCCAGGTGAGAAATCAGGCCCCACCATGGTCAGGTCTTAGCAGACACCACAATGGTGGCAGTCATTTAAAGGAGAGGAGTTCTAGAAGGGAGGAAATATTAGGAGGCTGTTATGGCCTTCCTTACATACTGTGTGCTACTCAGGGATTGGTGTAATAAGAATGATTTGTATTTCCTTCTTCCTTTTTCAATTTCTGAAAGAAAATTTCCATATTGTTTGGGTTTTTTCCCCACTGCCAGGTGGTTACATTCCAAACAAATTAAATCATGAGGTAGAGACACCAGTATTTCTAATCATGTTTATTTTGTAGGGCTGATGGCAAGGTGTTTCCCCTCCCATAACAGTAGCACCTCACACCCATGCAAACCCAGCAGCTGTGGGGCTGGCATCAGGACCTCCTTTGTCTAGCAGCCCTGGTGGTGGTTGATGGAAGAGGCTGAGACTGCAGTTCACCGAGTGAGACACTCTGCTCCTCTTGGGAAAATCTTTTTGCTTACCCAGCTGGATTTCTCTCAAGCCTTATACCATACCAGATATATTTATTTCATAAGCCTACCTGTTTTTAAGCAACACTCCTCATAGCCTTCTAAATTCAGGTACCAGATACAGATTCTACATAGGCACAGGGGAAGCTGGAGGTGTAGTTCAGGGACAGGAGAATCTGTTAGAGGAAGTTCAGAAAGAACATCAGAGGGGAAGACAACGTTGGCAATCAGCTAAACCTTTTGTACAGTGGACTCAGGAAAAGTGTAAGAGAACATAACACAAACATTTTGACTGCTAACTACCTGCTTGTGTGCATCTTAAACTCGGCTGCTGCTAGGCTTACACCAGGGAGAACCCCTATGGTAGGAATGTGTATCCATAGCCTCATAGAATCTTAGTGTTGAGATGACCGTTATCCATGCAGTAACATCTGCTCAGTCACTGAGCCAACACTGCATTGAGCTCTGAGCAAAGACTGGTTACACGGCAGATAGTTTAGCCTAGCTGCAGAGAGAGTTAGAGGTTAGAGGCCTGGGCAATGGAAACCCACCACAGTTTCCTCCATTCCTAGGGAAGAGGGAAGGAAGCCACCCTATTGAGTAATTGACTATGGGCCAGGCACTCTGACGAGTGTGACAGCAGCAGGTCATCCATCAGCTGGGCCATCCATCCATCCATCCAAACCACTGCAAGACTGGTTTGTTGGGACCAAGTCAAGCGGTACTAGGGACCTATTGAGGATATTCCTATCATCTGACAGTCCAGAAAGGTGTCCCAGTCTGGCAGTCCACTCCTGTGGGAGGGATCCTGAACTAGGTGTTGGTTGGCAGCTCAGACACCAACCTTTAAGATCTTAGGCAGCACCCAAAACAATTCAGATCTCAAGAGGAAAGGATTAACAGAAATCAACAGCACCCCAGCCTCAGCCCAACCCAGCTGACGCTTCTGGACATTGCACACAGGTGAAGCACGGCTACTTCCTCCCGCTCCACTTGTGAGAAATGACTGCTCTGTGCTCCTGTCTCGGTATCAGTCTCACTTTAAAAGCCATAACCCAGAGAAGGCACACGCTGTTGCTTTCTGTTGTGTTTTCAGTGGAGAGACTATAACTGGGTGGGGGGGAAGCAAAGAGAAAATGGTGGAATGAATTATGTTAAACCTTACAAAACAAGCAGCTTCCGGTTGGTGGCTACATATGCTTAAAAGTAAATGAAATCAGAAAGTAGACGCATTGTGTTCTATATGTGGGAGAAATTTGCCCAGTCATCTAGTCAGCTGTCTTCATTTCATAGAGGAGGAAATGGCAACCCACCATGTCTTGTACCTTTCTCAGAGACTCACAGCCCCCTGGTGGCAGAAAGGGCCTGAAGCTCAGATTTTTCTGCTTCTGCTCTGTGTTCTTTTTTGGACCTTTGGCCATAAAGCTGGTTAGTGAAAGGGCAGAAGACTGGGGCTGGACTGTGGAGCCCCCAGCCCTTCTTCATCCCTCTTTGCAGCCTGGGTATCCAGCCGGATTCTGAGAGTGCTTCTCTTCCAAAGTCCTAAGATGCTTCTTTCCCTGTAGAAGGGCTGATCCTTCTACAGGGAAACATACTGAGAGAAACATACTGATTTGAGAAGCTACAAGGGAGAAAAGACAGGGATCCCCGAAGGCTGGGGAGGAAAAGCCAGCAGCTGGGGGTGAAGGAGCTGCTGGCAGGTGGCGGAGACTGAGACAGAAGGATCGCAGGTTCAAAGCCAGCCTCAGCAATTTAGTGAGGCTCTCAACAATCTAGTGAGACCCTATTTCCAAATAAAAAATAAAATCAGGCTGGAGATGTAGCTTGGAGGTAGAATGCCTCTGGGTTCAATCCTCAGTTCCAATAAATAAATAAATAAATAAATAAATAAATAAATAAAGTCCAGAAATAAGGATTTTAGAAACTACATTTCATGGTTCTAAAAGGCCAAGTATGTAGGAGGGAATCACATCTTGACTACAGCGTCGCCCTAGATCTGGGAGCATAGAGGTTACATGGCAAAGACGCCTAATCCAGGCTTGAGAATGTGTTTAATATTTGAAATTATTCCTCAATTCCAGCATTTTCCCCTGGTTATGCAGACTCTTGAAAAACGTAAATGGACTCATCATTCTGTACACTTTTAGGAAAAGTTCCATTTAATAGTCTTTTCGTGAAAAGTGATCCAGGGCTTATCTTTCAGATGTACAATCATTCTGAACTCCATTTCCTCATCTATGGAGGTAATAGGGTGAGAAATAAATATTACAAACAACTCAACCCTTTACATAATAAGCACTTAAAGCAATTACAGCATAATTTAGGGGGATATTATATAACTATATAAGTGCAAAATATATCTCACAAAAGAAGTTATTGCCTTAGAACCTATTAAATACGTAAAACCGATCTTTCTCAGGAAATACCTAAATTCCACATTTTAAAGCCCTGTCAGATAAATACTGATGTCGGTGTTTCAGATCTTTTTGTTTAACATTCTCCTGGCACTGTTTTTCTGTGGCTTTCCAGAAATATGTCCAGAACTACCAGACAGGTGGTAATAACACTGCTAAACAGTTGCTAGAACAGCCATTTAAATAATTATGAAAGGAGGGATATCTTCGCTCCCTGTTCTTTCAGAAGACGGGTTGGCCATAATAATTTAGAGAGAAGCCATTTTTTTCATACCTTATCACCATCCTTCATTCATTAGTCCTGTGTCTGCTGGCTGTATGCCATAAAGAGTATTTAAGGTCAGCATATGGAAAAAGATTCAAGAGGAGAAAGAGCACATCACCAGTAAGTGATGCCTCTTATTGTTTAGTCTGTAAAATCACTGTATTTTTCCATTCTAAAATTGTTTTGGGATCCTTGAGCTTTGTCTTTCTATTCAATAGAAATTGTTCATTGTTATATTATATATTGTAATATATGTTATATATATATTGATATATATGACATCATATGTAACAGGTATATATAATTCCCTCTCCTCTAGAGTTCATCATGAAAATTAAACCAAGAGAAGAAAAAAATTAAATTGGGAAAAATTTGAAGGGAGAAGCAAAGCTGTTTTTATTTCTTCTGGGCCTGCTGTAGTACAATTTATTAATTTCCTCATGTGTCTATTTTGTGTAGATCCAGCAGCTTTGTTGTAAAAAACTCAAGTGACTAATGCAAATCAAGGCACAAATGGAAAACAAATCCAGGAATCCTTGCCCCCATAAGAAGCCTCATCTCTGGGTTTTGTTCTCTTTGTTTGAGTAAATGGACAGCAGTTAAGCCCTCCTGTCTTATGAAGTCAGAGACTTTACCTCCTAAATTACCTAAGTACAGAACAGTGACCAGTGTCCCTGCCAACACCGAGAAAGCACTGCAAGGTCCTGGGCTGTTTCCTCTCCATAGCTAAATATATTCTTTTTAAAACTGAGGAGGTCAGTTGGTGGCATGGAAAGAAAAGGTCTGAGTTCTCTTGGGACAGGCAATAGAGGCTATAACAAAACCTTGTACATTACTGGTATTTCCAGAAGTAACAACTCTTTCTGCAGGTCCTGGCCTCCTTAAGGGAGTTGTAATGGCCCCTTCTCATTTCCTAAAACAGCAACAACAGCAGTGTGTGTGTGTGTGTGTGTGTGTGAGAGAGAGAGAGAGAGAGAGAGAGAGAGTGTGTGTGTGTGTGTGTGTGTGTGTGTGTGTGTTGTGTTTTCATATGTAGCAAGAGCTTGGGGGGCTAAGGGAGTATAGGGCAGAGCTAGGGGTAAGTATCATCTTGATGTAGGTGAGGATAAGGCCAGAAAAGATGGATGAGATTACAGAGGTTGCTTTGGTGGGAGAGGGATTGGTCGGTTGTCCTATACCTGTCCTACATAGAACTGATAGACAACCTAGATTCTAATTATGTTTCTATGGATTCCAAAATGCCAACATTACAGTAAAACCTTTTCACATTGACCCATCTAAGGCAACTTTAAAACCAGTGTCCATGTTTCCGTGTATTAGAATTCAGCGAGTGCTGGAAAGTACTCCTGGAGAACTCTGTAGGAGACAGGCTTGCCTTTGGCCTTGAGCCATCTACATACCTCCAAAGAGTTAACCATGACTTGCCGGTCAGAGGAGAATGCAAATAAGAAGAGTAGAAGCTGGCTTGGCATTGCCAGAAAACATGGCCATGCAGCCAGCAAACAAGCAGTTGGATGGAATTTGGCTAGGCCTGTGCCACATCAAAATGCAAAATTGGCAAAAACTGATGTCTCTGTTTCTATCTATGACTGGCCATGGTGTTGGGTCTAATGGTTTTGAATATGGACTTGGGGATTAAAAATCTGGGTCCTAGGGACAGCTTTTCTATTTTCATGCTGTATGGCCAAGAATGGTCTTTCTGGACCAGTTTCATCTTGGGTAAATTAAGAGTAATTTAGTACAATGCATGGATCACACTAAGCATACAGAAAAGGCCTGCTTGCTGGCAGAATGGTGTAAAGGGCTCAGTGTGCTCCATCCAGTCTCCCCCCAAAAAAGACTGAAGAAGGGGTATGACAAGAAAGATACTTCCATAATGTGAAAAAAAATTCCAGATGATTGTTTCCTTGTACTGGGAAGCCCATCTTAAAGGTACTTTCTAATCCCACAGATAATAAGTCTATAAATATACACAGGCACTCTTACCATTTCTGTGCATCTCTCTCTCTGCCTAGGTACATTTCTCCACCCCCACCTCACCCCCAAGCTGCTGTTTTGTGTTCCCACAAAAGACTCCACAGTCTCAACAAGCCAATGTGGAGTACATTTCTTATCTGGTATTGCAAATATATATATATATATATATATATATATATATATATATATATATACACATTTAATTGTGAATACAATTGTAAATTCTTTTAAAGGCCTATTTTAAATTTTAAAAGGCAGAGAAGTATAAAATTCTACTATAGCAAAAAGGAGTAAAGAAGAACTTTATTTGGTAGATGATAAAGAATAGCTACGGTTTTTGCCCTGGGAGGGTTTACGATTTCCATAATAAAAACTCCCAAGAGAAGGCATGGAATCTTACTGCTTTAGAGCTTCCGTGGGGATCATTTTTTTGCAAATGCAGTTTCACTTCAATTAGTATAAAATAATTGAGCATGGTCATTAGCATGTAACCATAAAAATGAAAATTATAAAGTTAACAGCAGATGTACAATAAACAAAGAGAATCTCCTTCATTAGTGATCAAGAAAATGGGAACTAAAACAGCAAGTTTAATAAAAATTAATTATGTCAATGATGCCAGTGTTGTTGAGCGTATGAAGACGAGAGCATTCTTTTATTGTTGGTGAGAATATAAATTGATGGACTCTCTTTTAGAAAACACTTTGGAAGAACCCACCAAAAATATAAATGTGCATATCCTTTAACTCAGCAATCTTTCTTCTATGAAGCTCTACTGCAAGATACTCAAGAAATAAATGCAGGAATATATGAACAAGAACATCCATTACAGCATTATTTCTTATTATATAAAGAGAGAAAACAAGAACCCTAGAGTCTTATCAGTAGGGGAGTAGTTAAAACAATTGTGTTGCATACAAACTCTAACAGCCTATGTCACTATTAAACATAATGAGATTTCTATAAATGGACATGGAAGGATGTTATATGAAATGGCAAGTTAAAACAAAGCCTGAATAGTGGGATCCCATTTTTTAAATTTATTTATTTTTTTATGATGCCGGGAATTGAACCCAGGGCCTTGCACATGCTAAGCTCATGCCATACCACTGAGCTTCACCCCCAACACCAACATATATGCGTATGCATGAATTTGCATGTGTAGAGAGAAAAAAAAACCTTAGACACATACTAAACGATTGACTAGTTAACCCTGGAGATCCAGAACAAGATGGGCACATTTGTGTTTTACTTTCTATGTTAAGAATTATTTAACTCTTTCCCAATGACTTTGAGCTACAGTCTAATTTTTTACTTTTTTCTCTTTTTTTTTTTTTGTGGTACTGGGGATTGAACCCAGGGGCACTCTACCTCCAA
>PVJS01009287.1:13683-50862 GCA_004027185.1 Glis glis
TATGGACATTTCCTTTTTTTTTTTTTTGGTACTGGGGACTGAACCCAAGTACATTCTACCTCCGAGCTACACCCCCAGCCCTATTTTTTATTCTTTATTTTTGAAACATGGTCTCACTATGTTGTGGAGGGTCTCACTAAGTAGCTGAGGCTGGCTGTGAACCTGTGATCCCCCTGTCTCAGCCTCCCAAGTACTGGAATTACAAGCATGCACCACCACCCCCAGCTGGCATTTCCTTTTCTGTTTGAGGTCATTGTTCGGGTAAAGAACATTTGATTACAGGTTCATAGACTATAAGCACTTGAAATATCCGTTCAGCTATATGTAAAAACAAGAACCAGAGTGACTGTAGCTTAAGCCAAGTTGATATTTATTTCTCTCTTGCATAAGAGTGCAGAAGTAGTTTACTTGACTGTGCAGAGTCATCAGGGGTGCAGGTTTCTATCTCACTTTCCTGACATCCTCAGCATGCAGCTTCCAAATGTGGTGAAGAAGAGCTGCTTCATCTCTAGCCATTGCACCTGAAGAAGACACTCCTTCCTATTAAGGGTATGACCTGGCAGTTGGGCACATTTCCTCTCACATCTCTATGGCCAGAAATTAAGTCATGTGACTATAGCTGCAAGAGAACCAGAAAATTTACCAATTAGAATTTCTATTACTCCATGACAGAATTTCTCAGTCTTGGCACTGTTGACATCAGGGTTGGACAGTTGTTGCAGGGAGCTGTCCTGTGCATGGTAGGATGTTTAGCACGTCCCTGGCCTCTATCTAGTAGATGCCAGTAGCACTCCCTAATTATGACAACCAAATTGTCTCCAGATATTGCCAGATGTCCCCTGGGGGCAAATCTAACTTTATTGAGAGCTACTGCTAAATAAGGGATAATAGATGCAGGGGACAATTAGCAACATCTGCTCTAAGCATTTGCATTATTTCTCCCAAAACAGTGCTTAGCACCAATGTAATGTTTTACCTTTAATATTGACAGTTCCTTTACCAGGAAATGTAACACCCTAATAAGATTTGTGAAATTTGATTTTGGTTGATTCTGGAAGGATGAAAAGTCGATTCTTTCTTATTTTTCTATTGAATCTAATTTTTATTTATATCAAATAAATACTGCTTTCATTTAATACACAAACAAGTGACATTTTCTTCCCTAATGTTTAGGAATGGTAGTAAGGATATTTTATTATGCTACATTACAATGAATGTCTTTAAACTAAACTGTAATATTTCTGAAAGACTAATATTACAGCATTCATAATGCTGCTCTATCCTAAATCAAAAATTTCATTTGCAGTTGGTAGCATATCTCTTTTAAGGGCAATTAAGTGTGCATAATTTATCCCCGCCATATCATGAACACCTTAAGTGTGCAGTATTTTTCTGTTAATGTGTTTGCTTAATATGCGCTTCCTTTCGAGTGAAAGTGTGTGCTTCACTGACAATCATATAAAAAGATGAAGATAATTCTAAAGAAACCAGGATATACCTTTTCTTTGTTCTTCCTTTTAAACCAAATTTGAAGCAAATCTTCAAACAAGTGGATACTTTGGTATCTTAAAAGGCTGCTTAGTAAAAAGGTTTTCTCTTATTTGTTAAATTTAAAGTGGATTTGTCTTGGACTTCTCCCAAGGTTGTTTAGTGCCTCGTGTGTCAGAGTGACATTTTTACAGGGCAATTTTACCACATGGAGTGTTCATGCAAGCACAGGGCAAGACATCACTTTAATGGGAAGCCAGTGTTCTTATTTTGGCAAATGAAGATAGCTGCAGAAATTGTATCAGAAAAGTAGTTGCCGGCCATGGAAGCAGCAGAATAGCCCTAATGTCATATATGGAACTACGCATACTGGGAGAAGGGAATAATCATTTCTGGCTACTATAATGGAGTACTGTATGGAGGGAGTCGTGGTAGCTCTTGATCCCATAGAGTAGGACGTAGGTCGGATACTAAAAAGAGAATGGAGAAGGACAGTAAAGGCGTGGAGTTCAGTGGATGCAGAGACAAGCAATCACAAGGCAAGTTTAATTGGTATAGTTTGACTTAAGTTGTGGATTTGTGTAGAGGCAAGAGGATCTCCTGCTTGTGGCTAATACAGCAAACTGTGCACTAGAATGTGTTTCCAAAAGCACAGCTGGAGCTGGAAAGCCACTGAAAGCCAGCCCTCCTCGCATCTACACGGGGCCGTGTGACTCATCCTTGAGGATGGCCTGTGAGTGGTCTGGATGGTAAATGGACGGCACACTCCAGTTGGCTATCTTGAAGCAATTTTGAGAAAGACAGTTTGAGGAAGAAATGCAGGGAAACCACAAGGGATAGACAGTGTCTGGAGGTCAGAACATACCTTGCTATCTCCTTGAAGTTTGACTAGGTAAGAGAAGGGTATGGTTTCTAGAATCCAAAACAGGAGTCCTATAGAGAGACCCACATGAAAAGAGCCGTAGCATTCGGAAGGACAGCCTGAGTAGGAGAACAGGGAAGGAGAGATGGAAGGAAACACCCCGACCTTACTCCCAAACCTCCCTCCAGTCTTCTGCCTGGGTAACCCACTGGCCAAACACAAGAAGCCAGAGAACGTCCTTTGATGTGTCTGTACAGGTGAGTTTCCTGAGGTACAGAGCAAGGCGAGAAGGCCAAGGAACAGGACTCAGGTAGATACCTGCACTCTCACTTCCAGGCAAAGGAGTAAGAACTTGTCTCCCTCCCGCTATCAGCCAGCTGGATCCGGAGGGCTTTGAGACCCAGGGGATATCAGAACTTCCAGGGTGCAGGAGCCAGGCTCTCTGTGCCACCTGATGAGAAATCAGTCTGCCATTCAGGGACACCCACTGTGGACACTGCCTGATTAAGAAGTAAACTTCTCTTGGATCAAGACACTACATTTCATGGGTGTGTTTTCTATAGCACTTAGCGTTTGAAGATTTATCTATTATAGCATTAATAGGAATTGGATTATTAAAAGTTTTAAAGGCCAAGCAAGGGATTTGGATTCTTTTCCACAGATGGTCGAGCACCAGTGAAGGTTTTTATGCTAGGAGCCGGTACGGGGGTGGGGGTGATGAATGTGGCAATCGTGTGGCAGGTGAAATGGAACACAGTGAGCAATCAGTTGATGCAGCTGACCAAAACCCCGTGTTATAAGCAGGACCTGTGAATCCGTCTAAGCTGGAAGGATAGAAGCATGTTAATAGGAGGTGGTTTAAGACCAGTCTGGTAATCAGCCCTGCATGAAAGGGCATGGCTGGCCCACTTTGCAGTGTAGGAGAGGAATTTTGGAGACAGTTGATATGGGGATGGAAGAAGAGGGTCTGCCCGACATCCCACTCCTAGAGAAGGGACTTCAGTGAGACTGGAGAGTAGGATATATGTCCCCAGGAGCCCCTGGGGATGCATTGGACTGCAGTATTTTCTGGGGGAATTGGAAAAGCAAGAGAATGACGGGCCAGCTGTTGTGATGATGGCCAAGCTCAGAGGCTTCTTGTGGAGGATGGAGATTGCTTGTCAGCTCTCAGAGTTTCAGGATAAAGGATATGTGACCAGTGGAAGGCACTGAGCTCCAGAAACAGCTTACATAGGGTCATCCTTGCCCTTCTGCAAGAGGGCCTGGAGGAATAACAAGACACTACCAGCCAGAGATGTGTTCTTCCCCAAAAAAATAGGAGGATGTAACAGCCATTTGGAGGAGGTAACTATAGATCAAGAAAAAGAGATAGGCGCACCTGGCAAGACTTTTGAGTGCCTGGAACATCTTACAACTGGGCTCTTCCAATCAGACCTCCCTGCCTTTCCTCCTTCTCTCAGCAACTATTGGAAAAGAGAAGCCCCCACCCCAACCCAATGCTGGAGGCACACTGATGCCTGCAAGCTGGAGGAGGGGGAGGGAACTACTGAAAGTATATTTGAATTTTTGAATTATTAAGCTGGACTAGGCATAACAAATGTTTCTGTGAGGTTATTTTTATGGATCTGTGATTAGACATGAACTGCGGGCCTTTTTTCTAGGAGTCTCCAGATTCGTCATACACCTGTGCTGCCTTCCATCCTGGAGGAGGGGGAAATCTAGCCCCAGAATACATTTAGAGGAACAGTGGGAGACAAAAAGTTGTCTGTGAGGATGTTTTAGCAGAGTATAACAGTTACGTGGGTTTCTAGCCTCAAGGCCTTGACCTAAAAGAAAAAGGTAAAAAGATAAGCGAATCCCAGACATGCCTGTTCATCTTTCAAAATGTATTTATAAACATAATAAAAGTACTTTCATTAGAGGACATTCTCTTTTCTGCATGTAACAAAAAATACTTTTAATCCAGAGAGTACAAAACTTGAAAGTAATAAATACCTAAGAGCCCACAATCCAGAGATAATGGAATGTTTTGCTGTTTCCTTCCTCTCTTATTTTCCTCCATGGATATGTATACGTACACTTGTGTGCTTTTCTTTTTCAAATTTTATTATATGTATTTTGCATCCTGCTTTTAATGTAACATAATATTTTATTTTTCCAAGTTACATGTTTTCTAAATATCGTTTTTGGCCGGGCGTGGTGGCGCACGCTTGTAATGCCAGTACTTGGGAGGCTGAGACCGGAAGATCTGGGTTCGCAGCCAGCCTCAGCTACTTAGTGAGGCCCTCCGCAACTTAGTGAGACCCTGTTTCAAAATAAAGAATAAAAAAAAATAGGGCTGAGGGTGGTGCTTGGAGATAGAATGCCCCTGGGTTCAATCCCCAGTACCACAAAAAATAAATAAATTAATTAATTAAATTAAATAGGGCTGGGGGTGTATCTCAGAGGTAGAATGCTTCTGGGTTCAATCCCCAGTACTACACATAAATATAGTTTTCATTTGGTTTGGTTTGGTTTGGTTTGGTTTGGTTTGGTTTGGTTTGGCTTTTTGTGGTACTGGCAATTGAACCCAGGGGCATTTTTGTTTTGTTTGGAAACAGGGCCTCGCTATGTTGCTGAAAGTCTTGCTAGGTTGTTGAGGCTGGCCACAACCCTGCAATCCTCCTGTCTCAGCCTCCCAAGTATTGGAATTACAGGTGTGTGCCACCATGCCTGGCTATAAATACAGTTTAAATGATAGTATAATTTGACTGGACTTTGTCAAATAGTTTTGCCAAGTATTCTAAATCCAGATTAGAGTTTACATGTGAATCAATGATGTGAATGATAAGAGAAGTTAATCCATACCTTTTGATACTCTGTGAAGTTTAAACACTCATATCAAATGAAAGAGCTATTTGTTGATACTACAGGCACTCCTTCCTTCAAACTTTCTTTTCTTGGTTCTGCCGCAGCTGTGCTGTCCTGAGTTTCTTCCTGCTTCCCTAAGTTGATGTTGCTGAGCTCTCTCAGATGCTTCCTCTCTGGGCTACCTCCTCCCACCCCTTGCTTTCCAATACCATCAATATGCCAGCAACTCTCCAATTTAAATACCAGCCCAGACCTCTAGTCTACGATCCAGACTTGCATGTCAGCACCTCCAGATGAATGTCTCATTGGCACCTCGAATGGAACTCTGTGTGTGTGTGTGTGTGTGTGTGTGTGTGTGTGTGTGTTGTAATTTTACATCATATTGGGATATAGAGTGTCAGAAAAATACATGCACACAACTCTTGGTGCCCTCCCACTGGGTCCTTCTCCCCTTTCTCATCCTCCCCCTGCATGTCTTTGAGATTAGAATTGGTAATTTTGTATACATTCATAGCATTATTTCAGTGGTTATGTTCTTTATAACTTCCTCCCCCCTCCCTTTCCTAATCCCCCTTAGTCACTCCTTTGGAGTATCTGCTCATCTAGGGGAACTCTTAATCTTACCCCCAAAATATGTCCCTCCTTCAGTCTCCCCAGCTCAGTACAATGACCTCAGTTCTCTGAGTTGCTCAAGGAAAGTGCCTGTGTGCACTGATGGTGTTCTCGTTCTCTCTCTCTCTCTCTCTCTCTCTCTCTCACACACACACACACACACACACACACACACACACACACAGTTCTAGCTCATAGCAAATCCTGCCTGTCCTTTGTCCAAACTGCATCTCACATCAACTCTTCTTCCCATCTTTTCATCTGTCTGCAGCTGGCTCCTAATCACTTTCCCTCCTCTGTTCCCTCCAGTCTGTTCTCCACAGCAGCCAGAGTGATCCCATTCAAGTGGGAATGCCACTTCCTGGTATAAAAACCATCACTGGTTTTACAATCTGTTGGTCAACACAACTGAAACACATCAGGCCCTCTGGATCACTAGTGAGGCCCAGATCTAGATCCATCTAGTCTTTCCAGACTCCAGTTCCAGTGCTCTTCCTGTTACCCACCCTTATTTCCCCATAGTGGTTTGTTCTCAGACCCCTGAACCTTCCTGTTCCTCTGTCCCTGAAGATCACCTCCCCTAGACTCCTAATGCGACCTTCTCTTTCCACATGCAAAAGTTCAGAATGTCAGTTCCATGAGGACAAAGAGTCCTTTCAGATCACTTCTATGCCCCCAATTTGTCAAAGACTGCCCGGCACATGGTGGGCACACAGCCAGTCTTTGGTGGCATGACCTGCTAACTGGCCCCTTCCTGCCTTTCAAATCTCAGCCTAGAACATTCCTTGAATGAACATTCCTCTGCAGACTCCACCATTCCTAAGTGGGTCTCCACCCTCCTGTCCTCAATCAGGTCATCCTGTCTTTATTTCACTGACTCAGTTTGTCATTATATATGTGTATCTTTGTTTGACATTTCCTCCCCCCCCACTAGACTAGAAACTCCCATGAGAGCGAGAACCATGTCTCTTTTTCTGGTCCATGCCATTCCCAATGCCAGGCACAATGCTGGGCTCCCAGAAGGCTCTCAGATCTCGGTCATATGGATGTACAGCATCTGACTGAATGGAGTGACGAGAGGAGCCCTTCTCTCTGCCTGGGGCAACACTGGGGAAATGCCAAGCTCAGTCCATTTCAGGAGAGTATAATCCACAGAATAACAGGGCCCCAGAGATGTCTGTGTCCTGACTCTTGTAACCTGTGTATGTTACCTTACATGGCAGAAGGGACTATGCAGATGTCATATAAAGATTTTGAGATAGGGAAATGATCCTGGATTTCCCTATAAGGCAGGTTCTTATGAAAGGGAGGCAGGAGGAGCAATCAGAAAAGAAGATGTGAAGAGAGGAGCAGAAGTTAGACAAAGAGAGACTGGAAATTTCTGCTGGCTTTGATGATGGAGGAAGGGGCCACAAGTCAAGGAATGTGAGCAGTCTCTAGAAGCTTGAAAAGGCAGGGAAACAGATTCTCCCTTAGGACCTCCAGGAGGGACACAGGCTTGCTGACACCTCTTTTAGGCCTGCTGACCTCCAAAACTATAAGACAGCTCATTTATGTTGCTTTAAGTTTGTAGAATTTATTACTGCAGCAATAGAACTAATATTGGGGGTGACTGGAGAGATCGATTTGGAGAACCCAGAGGCAGGAGGTGGTCTCCCGCTTCCTTTCAAAAGGCAATGGACTTGACTCCCCACAAACTCTCAGTCCCATGGTCCGTAACCAGTTTCATGCAAATCTGTCCCTCTTTTTTTAACTTCTGGATCCTCTCATTGGGACTGGAGACCCTGGAGCTGGACTTGAACTGCAGAAATGAGAGGGAGTGAAGGCAGGAGTGGTGGGTGGCACATGTCTGTCATCCCAGTACTTGGGAGGCTAAGATGGGAGGATTGCAGGTTCAAGGCCAGCATGTGGTAATTTATCAAGACAGTGTTTCAAAATAAAAAAAATAAAATAGGGCTAGAGGTATAGCTCAGAGGTAGAATGATCCTGGGTTCAATCTCCAGTACCACAAAAAAAGGGAAAGAAGGAAGAGAGGGAGGGGAGTGGTAGGTATCTCCCAGCCTTAACTCTGATTATACTCCTGCTGCTAAGAGGTGTCACTGAACCACGTTTTTTTTTTTATGTCCTAGTATAAAACACCTTGTCAATGACCATCTCTAATTTAAATTAGAGACTCTCAAGATCTTTTGGTTTGGGAAATATGGGACTTCTGGAAAAAAAGAGAAAGCATTAGAACCCATCCCTGGAAAAAATGTACATAAGCAGAAACTTCTGTATGCAGTCATTAAGAGGTTCATGGACTTGTACAGTCAGCTTGGTCAAGGACAGAGTGGGTAAATCGTGATATCCTTCCCTATATTGTGTGTACGTGTCAGGAGGGAACAGGGAGGGGAGGGGTTATATTAAAAGATGGACCTCCAGGGTCAAGCTCTATGGGGTTTGGACCTAACCCTGTGATGAGGGTGCTGAGAACCCATTAGAAGGGTTCAAACAAGGTAGTAACATGATCAGATTTGTACTTCTGAAACAAATCACTCTAGCAACATGTATATCGGCCATAATCCGATAATTAGTTTGGCTAACCTTCGGGGGAAAACTGCTATTGACATGAAATGTTTCAGTGCTTCCTTTTAAGTCCCTGATATCAGATGGCATATTAAGTGATCTAATTTCATAGACAGTGTGCTGCAGGAAGCAGTTTCCTGTAACCAATGTGAGGTCATTAAAACCTTGCTATTGTCAGATCATTGCTTCCCTAATAGTGGGTTATGTAGACATTTAGGCTTATTGTTACAATCATTGTTATGAGCTCATTGTTCAAGTGCTTCCCAGATTCTAGCAGATCCACCTCCCATGGAGAAAACTCTGGTAAACTAAGCAAAGGGGAAGAGCATTGAACTGGAAGCCTTCTAGGAAACAGAGTACCATTCCTGGCGCTAGCACACACTAGCCAAGGGGTTTAGATCAAGTCAGTCTCCCAGAGCCACGGTCTATCTATGCAATAGGTATTGTAAGTCCTACCTAGCCATGTAACAGTTGTGATAATGAAATATAGTCTTTAAAAGATAGAGCTTTGAAAATGATAGCATATTGCACAATCACAAGCTGACATTCATTTTCCTCTTAAATTACCATCATACCTGTATGGGGTTTGGGTTAGTAAAGAGAAACTATGAAAGTAAATGTTTGTGGTTTGCCTTTGTGATGTTATATAGCTCTGTTTCCAAGTATCGCATGCTTTAGATTTTTCTAGTATCCAGGCAACGTAGTGCCTCTGCTTAACCCTTGTGATGTCCTGGATTTAAAAATAGACTGTTTTGTTGTGTTCAGAATTCTAAACACATATGAAACCACTATTAGAGGAGTCAAAGGTGCCCCTTGAGGTTACAAGGGGGAATATAGTCATATCCCAGCATTTTTAGGGCACATGCAAAGCCATGCAGAGAAATTGGGGGACTCAGAGTGGACAGCAGTAGATGCACTGCAGTCTAGCTGGTCTTTTGGTGATATCTTGTAGGAAGGAAGGGAGCAGGGAAAAAAATGGCCATGGGCACTTCACACAGAATTTTCTTTGTCATCATCGGGACTCACTGATCTGCTAGTCAGAGATACTCCAAGTAGCGTTTCAAAGTGTTTCTTCATAGTTTCAAAGCACAACATCAGGCCAGGCCTAACGTCCAATGGGAAGATGTCAGGTGATGGGACCTCGCCTGCTGGTGGCTTAAGAAACCACAAGCCACAGTGAATACAATCAGACATTTCCATGAAGCAGACAGGATGCTTTTTAATTACACCCCTCATGCATCCATGTGAAAGCATTTAATTTTTACAGAGATGGGGAAGAGGAAACTTTGAGGCGTCATCCATACTGGGGCAGCAAAATACTGCCTTCTGTTAATGACTCCCCATATTACCAGGAGTGACATTAATGATGGTGTCCTGGTTTATCAAGTGTTTTACGAGTTTTTCTTTGGCTTACCCATGGTTGGGTATGATTAGAAACAAGTAAAATAGTTTATCCCTGTTTCATCCAAAGGAATGGCTCTCCCAGAGCTTCTTCCTGTGCTGAGGTGAAACATCCAGACTCAAAAGATAACTTGTGACTTTGACTCTTGGTTTGTTTTTAAAAAAAAAAAAAAAACAGATGTGGATACAGCCTGGGCGTGGCCATCAGACTCTGCTACACACCCTCAGAGTGACTTGGACAAGTCACCTAATCTTGCTGAGCCACCAGTCCCCTCCTGTAAAATGGGAATAATTGGCACCATGCTTCAGGATTCTTAAGAGGGCAAAGTGAGTTAAGAGATTCTGATAATAGAGGCAACAGAGTGTACTTGTTCATAACTCGGACTCTGGAGCCAGCCTCTCTAGATGCGCCCCAGCTCCACCTCTTCACTAGTTGTGTGGTCTTATGGAAGCTGCTAAACCTTCCTGTGTCGGTAAAATGCAGATAATAATGAGAACGCGTATCCTTTACCCAAATTCTTGGGACAGGATGTGTCTTGGATTTCAGATTTCTTTGAATTTTGGAATATTTGCACATGTATAATAAGATATCTTGGCAATAGGACCCATGAATCATTTTATGCAATATTTTATACAATATTTAATGATTTTTGTATATAAAACAAACTTTGTGTACCACCACTGACAGAACTGGTAGGATCTTTATTCCCTTGGGGACACTGAATAAACTGAATTGTGTACCTGTGTTTTGTCTGTGACCCATCACATGAGGTTGGGTATAGAATTTCCCACTTGTAGCATCAAGTCCATACTCAAAAAGTTTTAGATTTTGGAGCATTTCAGATTTCAAGTTTTTGGATGAGGGATGGTCAACTTATAGTGTCTACCACTCAGTGTCATTGTGAGGATAAAAAAGTTAACATATCCAGAAAGTGCTTAGAATACTGCCTGCCATTTAGGAAGCACTACATAAGTATGTGTTATGATCATGATAGATTATGATTATAATTGTTGTTATCCATATACCAAGTGTCTGGCACAAATTAGTTGATCAAAAATGATTAACTTCTATTATTTCTTCCATCCAAGCACTTGAATTTTAAGGAGTCTGGAAGGAAAGTCATATGATTTAAAGTCATCTGGTTTTTTTGCATAACTAAACAGATGTCAATGGTGTTCTTTCCAAATTCTTATTCTGTCAGGAACTCAAAATTTAATCTTATACTATAGGAGAAAGATCTTTTTCGGTGTTTCTTAAAGCAAGAGCAAATTATTGGATTTCGCTCCAGAGCTAAATTGGAAATTCTGGGGATATGACCCATCATCTGTGTTAGCCAGCATCCCCAGAGATTCTCTTGCTCCCTAAAGTTGGAGAACACCAGGTGCAGACCACTTACAACCTTGACTTGCCAGGGCAGGGACAACCAAGAATTGGGTACTCTATCTGTGTGACAGCCTGTTCTAGCCCAAAAAGCCCTAAACAACTGCTGTAGTGATTCTGTGAATTAAGAAAAAAATACAGGTAGCTCTGGGAAGCAGAGTCAGGGATGGGGTGCAGGGAGGTTAAAGCCTTTTGAGAGCATGTGAGTCTGTTGATAGGGCTGGCACAGAATGTTTTGGGGCACTGGGTCCTCTGAAAAGGATTAATGTCACATTTGTGCTCTACCACCCTGAGCGATGGGTGGAAAAGAGGTGCCATTTGAATTCTTATGCAAGGTTAAAACAAGGAAAATCCATTTCTGCCTTCAGAATTCAGAGCTGCTGGTACAAAAGGTCACTGATGCCAATTGGTGGCATTGCAGAGCTCAGAGAGGGAGATTAAAATAGCAAACTTTTTAAAGCACTAGATGTACTAAGGGCTTAGGCCTCAGTCTTTTGTATCTTGCCACCCTGGGATCTTAAGTAAAAAGGAATGCGAAAAAAGAGAAAAATCCAAGACATTTTTCTACTTTCTGCAGGGTCGGGGCTGTAGGTAGTTTTTCTCAGCCTAAGACTGACATATTTGCAGTGGAATAAGCAAATGATTAAATGATGACTATGGAAAATGGTTGTTATGAGTTGTATGTAGGGTTGATGTATTAGTACTGACAAAGCATGGCCATTTTAGGCAAAGTCAGCTGGTATTCACTGGGGACCTAGCCCTTTGCTTGGTACAGTCTATTTGGGGTTTAGGCTTGGGTGACTGAAGACGACAATGCCATGGGAAAGGAAGCCAGTCTTGGAAATGGGGTGGAGAGGTTATGAGATATTGATTTGGTCCTGTATGTATTGTGTATATGATCATAGAAGAGCGTCGAGTAGTCTAAAAAGATGTAAGTCATGCATACAAACAGTATTCACAGCCATTAGGGATGGTTAAAATTATATGTAGATATATAGATATAGATATAGATATAGTTCATATATGTATATATACACATGCATGTATGTACATATATGTGTTTACCTATAAGCACATGTATATATACACATATAAACACATAAACACATGTATATATACATATACACATACATATTGTAGTTATTCTCTAAGCTAACATTATATCTATCAACTTAACTATGAATGATATTAGGGAAGTAGTAAATTGGAAATATTGGTGTCCCAATGCTATATATTTTTTATCACAGATCAGTGTAGGAAATTTTGATTATGGAGCCTTGGCAAGACTAGTAAGCAATTTCCAAATTAAATTTTGTATGTACACCAAAGACTCGTTATTTTTGCTCGCTCATTTCCTATGAACATAAAATACTCTTACTGATCTGTAGATATATTATACATGATTTTTTTAAAAATATTTCTTCTTAAAAATTTATCTTTGGTTAGAAATTATAACGCTATGATTAAAACTGTTCCACCAAATTTCTGCATTCTTAATAAAAGAAAAATAGGGGCCGGGCGTGGTGGCACATGCTTGTAATCCCAGTACTTGGGAGGCGGAGACCGGAGGATCCGGGTTCATGGCCAGCCTCAGCAACTTAGTGAGGCCCTCTGCAACTTCGTGAGACCGGGTTTCAAAATAAAGGATAAAAAATAGGGCTGGGGGGGGGGGTAGCGCGGAGGCAAAATGCCCCTGGGTTCAATCCCTAGTACCGCAAAAAAAAGAAAGATAGACTTTTTTGGACTATAATTTGACCCTAGAAGCATTTGTGGAGAAAACTATCACAAAAAATAACTTCATGAGAAGAAAGATCCTTAGTATCGAGAATAGATTCTCCATCAAAAGAAGGAACCCATCATCTTCCCAAACCCCAGCCTCCTTGCTGTTTAGGTCCAAGGAGGAAAATGTAACCTCACCCTGCTACTTTGTGACTTGTGACCTTGAGCAAGGCTCTGACTATCAAGACTAATGTGGAAACCTTTCGTTTTGTTTGTTTTTTTGCAGACTGCATCCTCTGCTATTAAAGGTGCTATTCAGCTAGGGATAGGATACACAGTGGGGAATCTCACTTCCAAGCCAGAAAGAGATGTTCTCATGCAAGACTTCTATGTGGTGGAAAGTGTGTTCCTGCCCAGGTAAGAACATGTTTATTCGTGACAATTTCTGGACTAAGAAACCCTGGCTATGACATCTCCACGTTGAAGTACTTTCCACCATGTGCATGTTTAGGTACTGATGTACATGTTAGACCTGTGTGGTTCTGCCGTATTGTTGCATCAGCGTGGCTTGCATTTTTTTTATATGGAGATGGGAAGTATTTTCATCTATGGCTAATTGTAATTAGTTGTGATGAATGCCTGGAAGAACAGATGGAGAAAGATTCTGAGATTCATTGGGAAAGGGTGCAATAATCTGATCACCTAGTGTCTGCCACCGGTTTGGAAAAAGAAACTCCTATGAAGCAGATGAAGCAGAGTGGTGCTAGGTGTTTGCTGTTTCTAATTTTAAAGAATGGGCTGCTGGGCGCACAACTGGGCCTTGCATCTGGGCTTGGTGTCAAACATCCTCCTTTGCGATGACTTTAACTTAACTTTCCTCCAGATAAACATAGAAGAATCCTGCTGTTTTGACTCCAAGTTTGCAAAACCACCAAAGTTACCCATACATGTTGCTTCTAGCTTTTTCAGTCTGGAGAGGAAAAAGGAAAATGTTTAAAAACAAGTACATCTGGAGATGAATAGTGGTGATGGTTTCACAACAATGTGAGTGTACTCAATGCCACAAAACTGGATACGTACAGTGTATCTATGCTGGGTATATTTTACCCCAGTAAAATAAATATATAGGCCAGGCGTGGTAGCGCATGCTTGTAATCCCAGTACTTGGGAGGCTGAGACAGGAGGATCGAAGGTTTGAGGCCAGCCTCAGCTACTTAGTGAGGCCCTCCGCAACTTAGTGATACCCTGTTTCAAAATAAAGAATAAAAAAATAGGACTTGGGGTATAGCTCAGAGGTAGAATGCCCCTGAGTTCAATCTCTAGTAGCACAAAAATACATACATACATACATACATACATACATACATACATAAAAAATAAATACTCTAATAATCATTACCTCCTTAGTAAAGCAAGGGAAGAAGCACTCATTAAATTGGAAATGTCACCATAAATGATAAGATTTTTCAAAGCAAATGGACTATGAAATAGAAGTAAAGATATTCAATATGGGGACTTGGGAAAATTATTTTGTCTTTGGGGCTATGACGATTGACTTTTCAGACATGATTATATTTAAAATCAAAATTTCTCTTCAAAATAAGCCATTTTATCATTTATTAGTGGGCCTAGGTAAGAGTAGCTGAGTTGACACTTTACCCCAATGTTCTCATTGCCTTATTTTAAAATGAAAAAGTTGCCAGGAGAATATTTGCACATTTATTTCTGTGTCCTGCTGTCAGTTGTCTTTAGGTGAATGTACTGTAACTTCTCATGTAATCACAAAGGGCCCCATAATTTTTTTAAAGTTAGCTATGAACCCAGACGAACTTTGCTTCCTGTGCTCTTAGCTGAATAATTAAGTTGGTCTGTCGAATGTTTTTGAAGTTTGCTTCTCTAGGGTCCTCTAGCAGTAGTGAGAATAAGACTCCAGACAGAAAATGGACAACCTCAAGTCCTAAGAGGATGAAATTTTCTCTGTGTTTGCCTTTACCAGTCTCTTTATCATTCGCAGAAGGTGTGTACTAATGACATTTGTTTCCTTGAAAGCCGGAAGTTTGCTAGTTCATCATCATATTTTGGAACAATTTTTTAGGCTTATCACTCCCCTAAGTGTGTTTACAGGATGTTCTAGTTCTCATGTTGTTCTATGGTCTCTACCTAGACATTTAAACTGAGGGAGGGATTCTAAGCACATAGAAATTTGAGAACCCTGGCCTAGCACTGGCAGATACCAAATTTTGTACTTGGAGTTATTACATGAGTCTTACAAATTAATAAAAATTATCATTTTAAGTTGGTATCTTAAATATCAAAGTTACATCTATTAACAACTAAATTATACATGGTGCTGTATCAGAGCGTCACAACAAGAAGCACATGAGCAAGGTCTTCTCATCAGTTGGATCCTTAAAGGCATTTTCTGAGTGTGGTCATCTCTCAATATCCACAGAGAATTGGTTCGAGGACCCCCACGGAATCTAAACTCCACTGATGTAACATAAGTCCCTTATGTAAAATGGCATAGTATTCATATATAACCTGTACACATCCTCCCATACACTTTAAATCATTTCTAGGTTACCTCCAATACCTCAGACAGTGTAATACCATGTAAATAGTTGTTACACTTTGTTTAGAGAATAATGCCAAGAAAAAAGTCTGAATGTTCAGTACAGATTCAGGGGTGTTTTTTTCTGAATACTTTCACTCCCCAATGGTTGAATCCTTGGATGTGGAACCCTTGGATACTGGGGCCAACTGTGCACCCCTTTTGCTCATAGGTAGTTTATTATAAGTCTTCTGCATTCTTTACGATTAAGAGAAAATTATGACATTTTTACTTTCACTTTTTTTTAGGAGTAGGAAACTAAACTTATAAATACCTGGATGTGTGTCTTTGGCCTTCTCTCCACCCACAGTAGGCAGAGCAGACACACTGGTGGAGGAGGAGCAAGCTGACTGTCCCTGATTTAAAGGCATCCACTGTCACATTGAAAATACATCATTTAATGTCAATATGACATTAAACATTTGAATCAGACCAAGAATTTCTTTCAGAAAACACTATTAGATTGCCGGGCGTGGTGGCGCACGCTTGTAATCCCAGTACTTTGGGAGGCGGAGACCGGAGGATCAGGGTTCGCGGCCAGCCTCAGCGCTCGCGCTCTCTCGCTCTCTCTCTCTCTCTCTCTCTCCCTGTCTCTCTCCCTCTCTCTACTTAGTGAAGCCCTCCGCAACTTCGTGAGACCCGGTCTAAAAATAAAGTATAAAAAATAGGACCAGGGGTGTAGCGCGGAGGTAGAACGCCCCTGGGTTCAATCCCCAGTACCACAAAAAAAAAAAAAAAGAAAACACTATTATTTAAGTAACCTAAACACTTGTGGGCATATTTACATGAAAACAGAAGAAACTTATGTGAGTCTTGCCTCAGTTTCCTAAATGGACTCAGTTTCTTCATGAATTTAGCATAGGGAAAGGGCCCAGTGTATCTCAATGGAGGTGCTATTTTGGATGAGATAATTCTTTGTACAGACTGAACATTTCAGGAGCTCTGTCATCTCCAGGCCCTGCCAGTAATATCTCCTAGTTACCAGAGTGACCGAAAAGCCCCCACAAAGTGATGGGTAAATTGAGTATCTTGATTTTGGCGATGGTTTCATAGGTATAACACATGGGAAAAATTAACAAGTTGTACACTTTATTATATGTCAGTGATCCCTCAATAACTCTGTCAACCACCCATATTTCTAAGCACAGCTGGGGTGGTTGAGCAGGATAGGCCCTGGTTGTAAGCAGCTGAACTATTCTGAGGTCTGCTCTCAAATGTTAACAAGTCTTTCTTGGTCATAGAGAACTAGTCTGTTGAAGTGACTTGAAATGTTTTCATTTATTGCCCCTGCAAAGCTACAAAATCTGTTTCCCTTAGCAACCAAATGCATTGGATTATTTCTATACTTATTTTTTAATTATCTCAAAGTTATTTTTAGCTATAATATATTTTATTTTACAGAATATTTCATTTTGTAGATGGAAAAAGCCATGGACTTGTTAAAGATTTGAGGGAAGATATAAAAATCCCTTTCAACTATCTGGTTCCCTCATCTTCCCAAAAATCACAAAGTAGGTGAATTCTTAGAACATGATCATATCTTAATCTTTTGACCCCAAATGCTGTGTTGTGATCAGAGGCTAAAGGTTGTAGATAAGTTTTCATATGTCGATGAGATAAGAAAGAAGGAGGAGGGTTTATAATATTTGTACCGTGTGAACCTGACCCTGAGGCAGCAAAGGGAGGTAAAGTTTTCAAGTATCATCTATGAACTGAGCATAGTTTCATTTATATAGTATATCACTTATACAGTATATAATACTAACTTACTCTTACCTCTCAAGTGTACAAAAAAATCCATCTGACATATGAAGTAATTAAGGCCCTAAGATATTATGCCACTTAATTTAAGGGTATACAACCAACACGTGGTAAAGCCAAAATTAGAACTCAGGATGGCTGGCCCTCAAGTTTTATTTTCTCTATACTGTGGTGATAAAGTACAGGAATGGCATTTCTGTTTTATTGAACCAGGAAACGCTTCCAGCTTTTATTTTTCTACTAAGAATTGAACTCAGGGGCATTCTACCTCCAGAGCTACACCCCCAGCCCTATTTTATTTTTTATTCTGAAACAGGGTCTCACTAAGTTGCTGAGACTGACCTTGACCTTGAACCTGTGATCCTCCTGTCTCAGCCTCCCAAGTACTAGCATTACAGGCGTGCTAGCTTCCGGCTTTTATCTTGGAATTTTTTAACCTAAATCCGTCTCTTTAGGCTCCTAAAACCAGCTCTACTCATTTCTTCTCTTCTCCAAGGGACAATGTAATTAATAATTCTTTAGGGTGACAAGTATATTTTAAAAGCTGGCAGTAAAGTTGAAATAGCTTTCCAAATTCAAGAATGATTACCTAAATGAAGAATTCTTTAAAGCCCCTACATTTTAATCTCCTCACTTGTAAAATGGAAGCTTATCTCTTTGTGTGAGGATCGTCGTGGAAAACAGTGGTTCTTGGGCTTTATTGGTGTTCTCTTGAGGATTCGTACGGGCAGCCAAGGGATGTCCTCACTGGGGGAGAGAATTCCACAGAACTATCACAAGGGGAAAACATTATTCTAAATGATAGGCAAACCTGTATGTAAAAGGTTAATATAAATGTTGCCAAATATCATTGCTCTGTGTTGTAGTTTTGATAAATTAGCTAACTCCAGCCTGGCGTGGTGGTGCATGCTTATAATCCCAGTACTTGGAAGGCTGAGACTGGAGGATCACAGGTTCGAAGCCAGCCTCAGCAACTTAAGTGAGGCCCTCCACAACTTAGTGAGACCCTGTTTCAAAATAAAGAATAAAATGGGGTTTAGGGTATAGCTCAGAGGTAGAATGTCCCTGGGTTCAATCCCCAGTACCACCAAAAAAAGAAAATTAGCCAACTCCCTGCATTTCATGGCATGCTGACATAAACTCATGTAAGAGTCATTCTCTACCACGGGCAGCATACTACAGTCCAAGGAACAAATCCAGCTCAACCCATGTTTTTTTGTAGATAAAGTTTCATTGAAACATAACCTTGTCCGTTCATTTAGGAGTTGTCTGTGGTGCTTTTCTGCAGTAGCAGCAGTGTTGAATAATTTCCACAGAAACTGTATGGCCCCCAAAGCTTAAAATATTTACTATCTGGACCTGTATAGAAAAAGATTGCCACCCCTCAGTCTGCACAGACATTCTGCAACAGATTTTATATATTTGCAGATAGAATGCAAAGCTGGGAGAATAATCTTCCCAGGATTATATGAGATATGACTGTTGCTGAGCAAGCCAATAATATGATGCCCCTTCAAGTCAAAACTCTGGTGCACACCTGTAATCCTAGTACTTGGGAGGCTGAGACAGGAGTATGGCAGGTTTGCAACCAGCCTCAGCAACTTAGTAAGACCCCTTGCCTCTGCGTCCCTCCCTCTCTGCTTCCTGCTGCCATGCCCTGAAACTCTCCTGCTGGGGTTCCTGTTTGGGAGCCAGATGATTAAGGAATGACCTCTGAAACCTCTGAACTGTGAGCTAAATAAATCTTTCTTCCTCTAAATTGTACTCGTCAGGTATTTCTGTCATAGTAGCAAAAATGCTGACCAAAACGGTTACAATTTGAAATAAAAGAAAACTCACCAAATAGAAAATGCTGCCTGCAAACCTAACTAAGGGAGATAGGAGGGGGGAAGAGGGAAACACCCTAATGCACAGGATATACATACACAAACTTATCAAAGTCGACTACTATGAGCACGAGAAGGAGGGAAGGGGAAGGAATGGGGGTTGGAATTGGGGGAGGACTAATTGAACAATGTGTGCATGTATACTTCTACCACTCTGAAACCCATGAAGATGTATGACTACAGTGCACCAATAAAAAAAATTTTTTGAAAAGAAAGAAAGAAAATGCTGCCTACAAACAGCAAAGCTGTGGGTCTCAGCCCATAAAATGGACCCGTGCATGTCTTTGAGTTGCTAAATTAGTTTCACTTCATTACTTCCTACCAAATCTCCCTGTCTAGTGCCACCAAAAATAGTACTTGTTTTCAGGCCCTAAAACCACATAAACAAAGCTGTGAGGTCCACAGTAGATACAGATGCGAGCACCACCGTGTACTAGTCAAACCTCCATCAGTGAAATTCTCCCCTCCTGACCCTGCGTGCAGGGACCTCATGGGGAAGTCACTGGGATATTTGGGCACGGAGTATGCTGAAACCTGTCTCTGCATCCTGAGAAGGAAGTCCAATAGGTGCACCAGGTCTCAGGGCATTCCTGTCAGCCCGTGATTTTTCTTCTGTTCTGGGTCTAATCGCTCACTCTTGTTTGTTCCTCACCAGTTTGGGCCATTACTTTCCCTTCCTGCAAAAACTTTGGTGTCTTTTTCTGCCAAATGGGGGGATTCCAGATGGTGACTAGAGCTTCCTTAATCTCCAACATTGTGTAATTCTAAACAACCACTGCCATTAAAATACATGTATTTGAGCTGGGCACATTTGTAATCCCAGTACTTGGTAGGCTGAGACAGAAGGATAGCCGGTTTGTGGCCAGCCTCAGCTACTTAGTGAGGCCTTCCACAACTTAATGAGACCCTGTTTCAAACTAAAGAATAAAAAATAGGGCTGGGGGTGTAGCTCAGAGGTAGAATGCCCCTGGCTTCAATCCCCAGTACTGCAAAAATAAATAAATAAATAAAATACATGTATTTTTTTCATGCCAGGCGTGGTAGTGCATACCTGTAATCCCAGTACCTGGGAGGTTGAGACAGGAAGATCTCAGGTTCTAGGCCAGCCTTGGCAACTGAGACTGTGTTTCAAAATAAAAAAATAAAATAGGGCTGTGGGTATATCTCAGAGGTAGAATGTCCCTGGGTGCAATCCCCAGTACCACAATACCACAATACATACGTGTGTGTGTGTGTGTGTGTGTGTGTGTGTGTGTATGTGTGTGTGTTTTCAAACTATGACAAGCAGTGGCTTAAAAACCAAACTCTACACAGAATAGGTGAATCTTAGAATGCCAGAACTTGTCCACAATCAAATTTTAACTGCTTCTTGGTGAAAAGGAAAAAAAAAGATAAAATACTATTCTTTTTTCAAAATGCCATACTCCATTTTGGGAATTAGAGTGCCCTTCCATATATATATATATACTTTTCTTGTAGTCTCACATTATAATGTAGTTCATAGTGATAGGGACATACATGCACACAGCAGTTAGTGAGCTTCCCCCAGCTCCCTCTCCTTCCTCATACATGATATTAAGATTGGCATTGGTAATTTCACATATGTACAAAACATCAAAGGAAGTGTTTCCTTCATTAATTCTCCTTCCCCCACCCCTCACCACCCTCCCCCATAGCTCCAGTGGGGATGGTACTATGTGCTTGCTTAATTGTTTAGGTTCCTAGTTGGCAAAATAAAGTTGGAAATCCAGTGCTGGCTTCCAAAATTTGGCTGTCCCAATTTTTGTGGCCCACAGGATGCAAACATCTAAAACCACAGCCCAGAACCTCACAGCTGAAACTCCCCAAGCCTCAGCTCCTGCCAAGACAGGAGGGAGGGTTGTTTTTTCTTTTTCACACACTACATAAATCACTGCAGAAACATAAGGTAAATCTTAAGCTGTGAAGACGTCTGCTCTTCTTCAGCCCTCACTTTTGCTGAGTGCGTCTGGATCTGAGCACAGGCTCCTGGCAGGTAGCACCAGGCCAGGCACGGGCAGCCGGCAGGGTGCTTTAGCACACGAGCGCTGATGGCATCCTTGCACCTAACTGCCCAGCACTTCTGCCATGGCCAGAGCTTGCTAAGCACTTGGTACCTGTGCCGAGAAGATTCTGTGCTGGATGTCTGTGGGCCAGGGCCACATCTACACACTGTAAGTCTGCACATGTGACCTCAGCATGCCCAGGTGGATGCCTGCTGGCCAGCCCTCGCTGCTGCGCACTCACTCCTGACCAGGGCCAGCCGTCTCCCTCATTTGCCTGCTTCATTCATTCGTGTCTAGCTGGTGTTTGTTATTCATGGGAACACCTTAAATTAACAGAAGTAAACAAGCATCTGCCATGGTACTAAGCATATAGCGCTATTTAGGGGAAGGGAGGATAAGCTTACGACTTTTAACCCCTAAGTTTTAAAAATTACTTAATTTTTGAATGATAATACATGGTAGAGTTGGTCCTGCCTCTAAAAATAAAACTGTAGGAAGTGCTTCTTTTGTCCCTATTCCTTGTTTAACCCAGTGTCCAACTCTAATTGTCACTGTCACTAATGGCTTGTTTTTCCTTCAAGGATTTTTTAGGCATGTACTTGCCAAAAGAATATTTGTTCCTTTTTTATACAGAAGGTAGCATGTCATACATAGCATTCGAAATCCTGCTTCACCAATTTAACAAGTTACCTTGGAGGTTTTGCCGTGTCAGTACATACTAAGCATCCTCATTCTTTTTAATGCTGTATAATATTCTGTTGTGTGGCTAAATCATAGTTAATTTGACCAGTCCTCTTCTGTGGGCACATAGATTACTTCTGATCTTTAGTGGTTACAAACAATGCTTTTAATGAATAACCATGTACACATGTGCTGTTTTGTACATGTGCTAGTTTATCTGGAGGATAATTTACAGGCATGCATTTGTGGATCATATACATTTGTAATTTTGATAGAAGTGGTAAAAATATCCTCCATGGGATAAGTATCTATTTACATCCCCACTAATAATATCTTAGGGTACCAGTTTCCCTGGTGCTACATCCAAGTTTTGGATTTTCACCAGTCTTATAGAAAAAAATGGTCTCTCAGTGACATTTATTTTATTTTATTTTTTTTCCTTTTTTTGTGGTACTGGGGATTGAACCCAAGGGCATTCTACCTCCGGGCTACACCCCCAGCCCTATATTTTATTCTTTTTTTTTTTTGCAGTACCGGGGATTGAACCCAGGGATGTTCTACCTCCGCGCTACACCCCCGGCCCTATTTTTTATACTTTATTTTGAAACCGGGTCTCACGAAGTTGTGGAGGGCCTCGCTAAGGAAAGAAAGAGAGAGAGAGAGAGAGAGAAAGAGAGAGAGAGAGAGCTGAGGCTGGCCTTGAACCCGGATCCTCCGGTCTCCGTCTCCCGAAGTACTGGGATTACAAGCGTGCGCCACCACGCCCAGCTATTCTTTTTATTTTGAAACAGGGTCTCGGTAAGTTGTGGAGGGCCTCACTAAGTAGCTGAGGTTGGCCGTGAACCCGGATCCTCCTGTCTCAGCCTCCCAAGTACTGGGATTACAAGCATGCGCCACCACGCCTGGCTGACATTTATTTTATGATGAATAAGATTTTATGATGAATAAGATCAAGCATCTTTTCATATGTTCAAGTCATATATATTTACATTTCTATGAAGTACGTGATCATACTCTTGGCTTGTGTGTGTGTGTGTGTGTGTGTGTGTGGTATTGGAGATTGAACTCAGAGGTATTTTACCTCCAAGCTATACCCCCAGCCCCTTTTTTATTTTTTGTTTTGAAACAGGGTCTGGCTAGGTTGCTGAGAGTCTTGCTAAGTTGTTGAGACTGGTCTTGAACCTACGATCCTCCTGTCTCAGCTTCCCAAGTACTGGGATGTACCACCAGGCCTGGCTTGGCTGTTTTTTGTTTGTTTTTTAATTAACTTTTGGATAATTTTCTTTGCAGTTTACTGGAACTTTGTATTGGAAGTCTAGCCCTTTATCTGTGATAGGAGTTGCAAAATTTTTCCCGTTTTGTCCCAGTTTTCCCATTTTGTCACTTTATTTATCTCTTTTTTTTAACTACATGGTCAACTCATTCTTCACATGAAGAGCTTAATTCTGGGCTCTTTCCTGTCATCATATAACTTCAGCCATCCACATATGTTGAGGGCTCCCCACATGGCAGGCACATCGCCAAGGACATTTCATCTGTGGAGGTTCAGTCCAGGCTCATAAACACACTTTATAATTGCAAAGATGGAGCTAGAATCCAGGTCTCCCTGGACTATAAAACTTACTCTTAACTAGCATGCAGGGTATCCAGAGAGTGCAGACTAACCTTAATGTTAGTCAAAGGAAATGGGGATTCATAATTCAAAACCTATTAGAAGAGAAAAAACAGAGTGGTGATGTATTATGAACCCAATTTACAGGAATGTTCCTCTCCCCTCATACAAATAGTGAAGTTTAAGATTACATAAAACCTCAGCAATTAAGTATTCATTACTATCTACCTCCGAGCTACACCCCCAGCCCTATTTTTTTTTTTATTCTTTAGTTTGAAACAGGGTCTCGCTAAGTTGCGGAGGGCCTCACTAAGTAGCTGAGGCTGGCCACGAACCCGGATCCTCTCAGCCTCCCAAGTACTGGGATTACAAGCATGTGCCACCACGCCTGGCTTTAATTTCTCTTTTAAATATGATGCCTACCCCTTTCCATCTTCTCCATTTATACAAATATAATTTACTGATTGTCTGACATAGGCAAGCCTGCCCCACAAATTTACAAAATCCATTCTCCATAGATTAATATGGCCCAAAGCTAGCTAGATGTCATTGGTTTGTTTCATTTTTAATGATTTGGTAGTTTTTTAAACAACTTAATATGGCATATACTTAAGTAAATGTTTGTCTTTCTACCTGGAGATGTTCTGCATTTGAGTGTGTCTTTCTATCTGTGTGTCTCATTTCCAGGGAACCTTTAACTCTCTCCTTGTTACACCATGACTGAATTAGACATAGTAGTCAGAGAGATGTGAATCCACGGGAAATTGTTATAACTAATGAAAGCCAAGATGAACGACCCAAGAAGCTCATAATTAGCCAGAAACAAAAGCAATAATAAATGCTATATTCTATGATAGAATCTTTGGCTCCCAATTACATAAAAATGAGAGAAACTCTATGTAATTTCAACATGAGTGTTTTATCTTACCTCTTTGAATATTGAAGCAAATTTTCTCTAATAGAATGAATTGTTTTATATGAGATAAAGAGTAAAATAAGAAGAAATTGGCAATAAAATTAGCCCACTGAAAGCAGCCTCCTTCAGAACCCTGATATTGTGATTATTTTTACTTGCTTGCAAAAGAGAGGAAGGATGTCAGAGGTCACTTTGAGCCTCTTTGCTTTTACCCCTTATTTCTACATAGCCCACATTTATAAATTATTACATGTCATGTAAGTTCTAGAATCATTCCTTTGACAATCCCAGGGGACTTAGAGATGAGTGTATTTCTTTTCATAAATTTCAAAATATAGAATAAGGAAATGTTTGGATACATTGCCAGGACACATACATTAGGGATATTTGACTATATTTGTTTAGGAAAACAATAACCATTTAAATGAGCAGATAACCTTGGGATCATTCCATGCTGAGATGGAGATGTGACTGTTCTTAGTCAGCCTTAGCGCCTGCATCATTCTCCCAGGTTGTATGCCTTACTGCTCCTAGCCTTTAAAGACAATCATTTATTCTATGACAATGGCCCCTAACAACACAAGCCAACCCCTTCCTCTGGTCCTCACCAAAAGAAACAATCATTAGTAACCATGCAGGAGGAAAAGCTCACTGTACTGGACACATTGAATAGATGATTCCTAAATAGTTTTCAGTGGTGACTTTTTTATTTTTACTATGCTCCATTTTCACCTTATATGTTGACTTGTTGTTGTTGTTATTTTTTGTTTTGGGGGGGATTGCTGGTTTTTTTGGGGGGGGTTGGTACTAGAGGTTGAACCCAGAGGCATTCTACATCCAAACTACACCCCCAGCCCTATTTTATTTTTTTGTTTGTTCGTTTGTTTGTTTTGCAGTACTGGGAATTGAACCCAGGGGCATTTTACCTCTGGGCTACACACGCAGCCCTATTTTTTTCTTTATTTTGAAACAGGGTCTCACTAAGTTGCAGAGGGCCTCACTAAGTAGCTGAGGCTGGCCACGAACCTGCAATCCTCCTGTCTCAGCCTCCCAAGTACTGGGATTACAAGCGTGTGCCACCATGCCCGGCTGAGGGACCTCGCTAAGTTGCTGAGGCTAGCCTCAAACCTGCGATCCTCCTGTCTCAGCCTCCCAAGTACTGGGATTACAGGTGTGCACCACCATGCCTGGATATATATTGACTTTTGAATAAAATTTCCATGTAAGAACTAACCCTACTATACTATCATTGTCCTGCAATTCATTCTTTTACCCAACTGATGCTTATTGAATGTCTACTGTGTGCCAGGCACTGATGCCAAAATCCAATTGACCTCAACAAACGTAAATCATAGTAGATTCTGCTAGACTGAATGTTTGTTGTATGCTCAAGGCCTTTGTGTTTGTGATCGTGTTTATGTGATATCCATGAGAAGCTTGTATGGATCCTCGGTGGAATACAAAGAGATCTTGCACCTTTACACAGAATTGTATTATTCTATTGCATTGTTAGGATTTTTTTCACAATGAAAAATTTAAGTATGAGTGGATTGAGTAGTTTGTCCAAGGTCAAGTGAAAATGTACTATTGTATAAAACCAAAGAATAAAAGGATGAGATTGATAAACATCAAAATTCAGGCCAGGGGATCTCCCAAGAATATGATCAGTAAAAAGTATAGACAGGGATGCACCTATATGGATGGTGTTTTATTTCTTAAGCAGTATTTTGGGTTCATGGGTATTCACTGATTGATTATCTCTTTTATATATCGCAAGTATTATTCAAAATTTTTCAAAAATTAACTCGGGAAAGGAAGAAAAAGATAGTGGTATGTTTGGGAATGGAAATCAGGTTTTCAAATCTCTAAAATATTTAAGGTCTCTCTTTTGGAAAACCCGGATATAAGGAAGAGTTCAGATCAAGATCTCATCCATTTCCAGTGTGATGGTTCTCTGGTTGGTAGAATATTTAAAGAATTATTTCACTTATTCCTGGTTACAAATGTTTATCCAATATCCAAAATTCATGGCTCAAAAATACATGTTTAAATTGTTCCACACACTAAGCACTGGGTCTTATGACAGCATTATTCACCTGGGGAGATGGAATAGTTTTCTCAGGAAGGAGAAGCAGGGGGTGATGAGGGATCTTCTGGCTGGAATATACTTTGATTGGCAGGGAATGCCTCCATGGAATGGCCCCTCACCAGCAGAGCATCTGTTTTTACCTAATGGCCATTGGCCTTTATGCCATGAGCTTTGAGAGACCCACTAGCTGAAGGATTTTTTCAGAGATGAAATTGGCTCAGGACTAATAGAGCTAGAATTTGAAGTCAAAATTGTCTTTGCTAATGTTCTTTCTCTCTGCCTCCTTTTTACTATTTTAACTGCAGTGAAGGGAGCAATCTGACCCCAGCACATCACTACCCAGACTTCAGATTTAAGACATATGCTCCACTAGCGTTCCGATACTTCCGAGAACTTTTTGGTATCAAGCCCGATGATTACTTGGTAAGAACCTGTAATTTTCTTTCCTCCTACAGGAATGTGTGATGTAAACATTTGTCTCATAGCAACAGTGACAAGTGGCTTATGCCTCTTATTTTATGAAGCTCGGGATCACAGTAGAAGTTCCAAGTTTTATAATGATTATAAATTAAGCTTCAGGAAATATGATTTGATTCTGTGGCTTTTCACTGATAGTTATAAAATCTGCTGTGGTAATTGATATTTAAATAATTATGATATCGGTTGCTACTTCAGATAATTATTCTAACAGGTATGTTAGAATTAGTTTTAAAGACTCCTGTGAGCTTTGCTGATTAGACCTATTTGAAAGTCTTCCTATTTTTGTTGCTTTTATTTGTAGCATTCATCTCGAACCTGCTTTAGCCCATGACTGTTTTCACCTTGACCTACAAATTGGCATAACATTTTAAGGAAGCTGAATAGTTTTGTTCTCAACATCTCTTCTTGCGGGTTCTTTTGAAACATATTTTTACATGTACAAAGCATATTTATATTCACATTTTTCTCTTCTGTCTATCTTCCTTCTGGCACACAAGAGGTAGAAACACAACAGCCTGTTAGTAAGGTTGTCCGATGTGACCTCAGTTTTTTACTCCACTCCCATTCCAGGAGCCAGGAACTTCCATTTTATTGCAAAAGGGAAATGTTTCATTTTATTATTTGATCACTGTTAACACCCCAGAGCTCTTCAAAATGGGTTTCCAGGAAACCTTAGAAAGGATACCATCAAATATTTATTGTTCATCCCATTCTGAATGATTTAATAAGACTTACATCAGATTCCAGAATAATGCTTTTCAGAGGAAGTAAGCAACATTTGTCACTTATAACAAAGAATATGTAAAATGCATCTTATAATATGCATAAGATGTAAATAATGAAATTCAAAGCTGATTCTGTACTGTCCTAAGGCAAACCCATGAATACTCCTTTTCTCTAGTTGGTCCATAAGAAAATTACATGATTTCTGCCCAGTGAGATAATACTGATTCTTCAAGGCACATGCTAAGTCTCTTAGAGCAGTGAGAACTGCATAGCACATCCCTGAGCTTCCTGCTGTCCTCAGATATTTCTGTCCACGTAGCTCTTTGCCTCTCCATCCTCTTTCACTCAAACATCGGGTACCTCTGCCATTCACTACAACTCAAGTAGACAAGCACACGTTACTCGCATTGTGGGGAACAGAGCCCAGACCAGAACAGTGGTCTCCCCAACCTTCCTCCAGTGCTCTGAGGACCCCTCACCAGCGGGCCTCATGTTTCCCACCCATAAGTCTAGGCCTTTCAGGTATGGTCTCCAGGTAGCCTCTTCCTAGTGCATCACACTGTGATTGTCCATTCTAAAGAGCACAGCCAAAAGAGGCAAACACCCTAACAAAGCAGTGTTAGGAAGAGTTCATTCCAAATAAAGCATAGAAAAATGAAGTAAGACATCTCTTGAAAAACTCCCTGTAAAGAAACAAAGGATACAGGGCAAATCACCGCATACCTCCTGGCATCTGTCAAACGGGGGCTATTCAAACACGCACTTGTGAAGATATACTACCTTAAACAGAGTGGAGAGAGGGGACCATTATTTAGCAACCTAACCTCCATCGTCGGGTTTTATATCGAATACCTATGATAATGTGTCTATTTCTACTTAGTTTTGTGCTATCACATCTGAATTATTGCCTGGATTATTCTGTTTATAGTCTCAGTACAACTAAAATTCACCATGTGATTGCTGATTACAAGTTTCATGTCGAAACCTGTGTAATTTGGATTGTGAGACAGTGCGGTGAAGGTGTTTCTACAGGCACAGCAATGCAAGCACCTCTTCATCCTTTGTTCCTTGACAAATGCCTGCGGGGCCAGGCCAAAGACCCCAGGGGACCCTGCGTGGGCAAGAGGCCACTGGTTCTTTCCTTCCCCACCATGTGCCTGGGTATTCAAAAAACTAATGTAACTTATCTTAGTCTTTGCAGGCCCACCTGTACCAGTAAGAAAGATAGCAGAGTGAATATCTTACACTATCAGGGGTAGAAATAGCAGGTAAAATTATCTCCACCACATGGCGTGAGTTTACACTGTTAACTTGTGTTGGCAGAACCCAGCTGGGATGCACATTGCTTTCTTTCCAGTGAGTAGAGCAGGAGGCCTTGCAGGAAATAGAAGCAAGAAAATGAGCACATTTGAGCAGCTCATGCACATGAAAAGTGTCTGGAAGGTGCATAAAACCCAGGAGCCCGTGTGGGAGCTTGTTGGTCATGGCTAATTAAAACGTTCCCATCTCTCCTCTTTATTTGCTCTTAAAAGGCAACATTTCAAAGGTTGCTTAGAAAAGAAGGTGGTAACCAAGTTGCAGAGTCAGAACCATAGAAGTCTAGAGTGGAATAGTATTCCTGTTGATTATCACAGTCCCCCCGTTACATACTGGGGCTGTGCTAGTAGTGGCCCCAAAAGGTTATCAAAATGAATCAAAAGATTTATTATTTCATTGATAGTCATGTATAAATTACATAATGGAGCATTTGACAATTAAGTCACCAATGAAGTAGTCTCCATAGCATGTCACTGTTTATATAAGAATTTGAGACTTTCACCAGGAGAGATGTTCGGGTCTGAATCCAGTTTTTTCTAGACAGCTTGTCCTGGATCACCTCATCATTTCTCTATTTGCAGCCTCTACTTTCTGCATCCTTTGTTGGTTTTGTATTTTTACCACATTTACTCCGCCGTAAGAAGCTCTTATGCCAGAAATTTGAACGTCGTGGAACAAAGTATCCGAATTTCTAGAGTCCTGAGTCTGCTTTCCCTCTTTACGAGAGCTTGGGTCCCCAACTCTGTTTTCCAGGGCCTCACATTCACGTTGACAGACTGAGAACTTTTTCTATTGCTTCACTCAGGATGCCTTAGTGTATTGGGGGGTAACCTCTTCCCATGGGAAGTCAGGTGGAAAGCTCAGTACATCCTAGGACTGTGCCCACATTTCCTTCCCTGCCCATGGAATGTGTGCATTGCACGTTGGGTACCTCTCACCTGCATATGATTACATAATAAAAAGAATAACAAAGCCGGGCATCGTGGCGTAATCCTCCAAGTAATCCCAGTACTTGGAGGCTGAGACAGGAGGATTTCAGGTTCAAGGGCAGCTTCATCAAATTAGTGACACCCTCAGCAATGTAGTGAGACCCTCTTTCAAAATAAAAAAAATAAAATAGGGCAGGGGTATAGCTCAGAAGTAGAGTGCCCCTTGGTTTAATCCCCAGTACCAAAAAAAAAAAAAAGAATAACAACAGCCATCATAAGTGATAAGTGGTCACTCTGTCTAGGGTTTTAAAAGCATTCACCTTAAAAACTTTCAGCTACTTTCAGGTAGGTGTAATTATCTTCCTTTTAGAGATGGGGCTCTAAGACTCTAACATGCTGAGTTAACTAGTAACTGGCAGAGCCGTGATTTTACAAACACCAGTTGGTTCCAGCTCTCATGCCCTTTCCACTGGTCACTGTTTCCTCCTGGCTTTTAGGGCATCCTGGCCACAGTTCGATGGCTATTTTTATTTTCCTAACTTATCCTCAACTGGTCCATGAGGGCTTAGGCTATAATGCTGCTTAGCAAGAGTGTCAAGGAGGAAGGCCAGCAGAAAGGAGAGGAGGTGGAAGATGGGAATACCAATGATTTAGGAAGCTAGCAAACATTTGCTCTTTTCTCTTCTTGGAGAATTTTGTTTCCCTTATCCATGGTACTACCAAAGCAAGATAATGTAAAAGGTGACATCTAAAAACTGCCTTTTGCCGGGCATGGTGGTGCACACTTGTAATCCCAATACTTGGGAGGCTGAGACAGGAGGATCCCAGGTTTGAGGACAGCCTCAGCAAGTAGTGAGACTCCCATCAACCTAGTGAGACCCTGTTTCCAAAATAAGAATAAAAAACAGGGCTGGGGGTGTAGCTCGGAGGTAGAATGCCCCTGGGTTCAATCCCCAGAACCACACCAAAAAAAACTGCCTTTTAATCATTTTCTCTGAGTTTTCCTGCCCCTCCTCTTCTCTCTCCTCTCTCACTCTCCCTCCTTTTAGATTTTTGTGGTTCTTCATAGTACAAAACTATAGTAATCAAAACAACATGGTACTAGAATAAAAACAGGTGCATTGTCCAGTGAAATAGGATAGATAGACCAGAAACCAACCCACACATCTATAGTGCATAGACTTTTAACAAAGTTGCCAAGGATACACACTGAAGAAAGGGAAATCTCATCAATAAATTGTGCTGGGGAAAATGGATACCTACATGCAAAAGAAAGTATGACCCTTATCTCACACCATGTATAAGAATTGACTCAAAGTGGATTAAAGACTTGAATGTAAGGCCAGAAGCTATAAAAATACTAGAAGAAAACATAGGGGGAAAGCTGCATGACATTGTTCTGGGCAGTAATTTCTTGAATATGACCTCAAAGGCACAAGCAGCAAAAGCAGAAATAGACAAATGGGATTTTATCAATCCAAAAAACTTCTGGACAACAAAGAAAACAACAGAATGAAGAGTCAACATACAAAAATATTTGCAAATGATATATCAGATAAAGGGTTCCTATCCAAATATAAATAGAACTCAAACTATTCAATAGCAAGAAAACAAATAACCCTATTTTAAAAAGGGTAAAGGACCTGAATAGACATTTCTCAATAGAAGGTATACAAATGGCCAACAGATCAATATAGATATAGAGATAGATATATAGATATAGATAGATATAGATATCTTGCAGTACTGGAGATTGAACCCAGGGGCATTCTACATCTGAGCTACACCCCCAGCCCTATTTTTTATTCTTTATTTTTGAAACAGAGTCTCACTAAGTTGCAGAGGGCCTCACTAAGTAGCAGAGGCTGGCTGTGAACCTGCTATCCTTCTTTCTCACCCTCCCAGGTACTGGGATTACAAACGTGCGCCACCACGCCCAGCCAACAGATATATTTTAAAATGTTCAGCCAGGTGTGGTGGCGCACACTTGTAATCCCAGTACTTAGGAGGCTGAGACAGGAGACTCCCAGGTTCGCGGCCAGCCTCAGCTACTTAGTGAGGCCCTCCATAACTTAGTGAGACCCTGTTTCAAAATAAAGAATAAAAAATAGGGCTGGAGGTATAGCTCAGAGGTAGAATGCCCTGGGTTCAATAGCCGATACCATAAAAAAATAGATGGTGCACGCTTGTAATCCCAGTACTTGGGAGGCTAAGACAGGAGGATCATAGGTTCATGGCCAGCCTCAGCAACTTAGTGAGATCCTGTTTCTAAATAAAAAATAGGGCTGGGGTATGCTCAGAGGTAGAAAACCACTGGGTTCAATCCCCAGTGCCAAAAATAAATAAATTAATTAATTAATTAATTAAATGTTCAACATCACTAATCATCAGTGAAATGCAAATGAAAATCAGAATAGGTTTTCTCCTCATACCTGTCAGAATGGTTATTATCACAAAGTTGAAAGATAACAAATATTTGTGAGAATATGGAGAAAAGAGAACACTTGAATCCTGCTGGTAGGGATATAAATTAGTATAGCCATTGTGGAAAACAATGCGGAGGAAGTTCCTTCAGAAACTAAAAATTGAACTATTATACCTCTAACAATATCACTAGTCATACATATACACAAGAATTGAAATCAGTATGTCGAAGATATGTCTGCACTTCTATATTCATTTTGCAGCACAATTCAGTAGCCAAGATATGGAAGCAACCTAAGTGTGCATCAGTAGATAAATAGAAAAAGAAAAGGTAGTACATATACATAATGAAGTACTATTCAGCCTTTTAGAACAGTGAAATTCTCTTTGCACCTACATGGATGAATCTAAAGGACATTATGCTATGTGAAGTAAGCCAGACACAGAAAGACCATGATCTCACTTATATGTGAAGTTTTAACAATGTCAAACTAAGAAGAAGAATAGAATGATGACTACCATGGGCTGGTGGAGGAACAGGTGGTCAGGGAAAAAGGAAATGAGGGTCAAAGGGTACAAAGTTAGACAAGGGGAATAAATTCTAATGATCTATTGCACAGCAAGGTGACTATAATTAATAATGTATTGTGCATTCCTAAATTGCTAAAACAGTAGATTTTAAATGTTCTCATCACAAAACAATGATAAGTATGTGAGGTGATTAATATGTTAATTGCCTGACTTGGTCATTTTATAATCTATACATTGTTAAAACGTCACATGGTATCTCCTAAATATACACAGTTATTGGCAATTAAAAAATGTAAAAGACACTACTACAGCGGGTTCTCAGCGCAGCAGGCAGAGCGCGCCTCAGTTCCATATCCTCCAAAGTCCTTACAGAGACTTCAGCACCCCAGAGTCTGGCTCAGCCAACCCCTCCAGCTTCACCCCTTTCCACTGACTTCCACGGCCACTCTGCTCTGGCCTTGCTACGCCTTGAGCCCTCCAGGCCTCAGGAACTTGGCATTTTCCCTTTGCACTGTCTGAAATGCCCCTTCCCTAGATATCCACATGGCTTGTAGCCCTGTCTCCTCGTCCTCTGCTCAGATGCCACCTTGCTCATGAGGCTTCAATGACCACATTATTTAATCCTCCCTCCCTCCCTTCCTCCCTCCCTCCCTCTCTCCCTCCCTGTCTCCCTCTCTCCCTTCCTTCCTTCCTTCCTTGCTTCCTTCCTTTCCTTTCTTTTCCCTGATTTTCTTTTTTGGGAGGCGGGGGTTGCTGGGGATAGAACCCAGGGCCTTGCAGTGCAAAATGCTTGCCCTGCCACTGATCTGTGCCCCTAGCCCCACTGTGAGGGTTTAGATATCGAATGTCCCCTGGAAAACCTCATGTATTGGCATTGCAAAAATGCTCAGGTGAAATAATTGGATCCGGGCTCTAATATCATCAGGGAATGAAACCATTGATAGGTTAATAAGTTGAATGGATTTATTGGGTAACTATAGGCAGGTAAGGAATGGCTAGAGGAGGTGAGTCACTAGGAGTGTGGCCTTGAGGACTGTATCTATCCCTGGCCACTTGTGTGTGTGTTCTCTCTCTCAAGGAAAGTGCCCGTGTGCATTGATGGTATTCTCATTCTCTCTCCCTCTCCCTCTCTCCCTCTCTCTCTCTCTCTCCCTCTCTTCCTTTCTCCCTCTCTTCCTCTCTCCCTCTCTCCCTCTCTCTCTCCTTTCTGCTTCCCAGCTACCATGAGCTAGGTAGCTTTCCTCTACCATGCCCTATTGCCAAAATGTTTCTGCCTTGGAGCCGGTCTACCATGGACCGAACCTCTGAAACCGTGAGCCCAAATACATCTTTCCTCCTTTAAGTTGTTCTTGTCAGGTAGTTTGGTCACCGCAATGGAAAAGCTGACTAAAACACCTACCATATATATATATTTTTTTTTTGTTTTTTGTTTTTTGTTTTTGCGGTACCAGGGATTGAGCCCAGGGGCATTCGACCTCTGAGCTACACCCCCGGCCCTATTTTTTTATGCTTTATTTTGAAACCGGGTCTCACAAAGTTGCGGAGGGCCTCACTAGGTAGAGAGAGGGAGAGAGACAGGGAGAGAGAGAGAGAGAGAGAGAGAGAGAGAACTGAGGCTGGCCGTGAACCCAGATCCTCCGGTCTCCGCCTCCCAAAGTACTGGGATTACAAGCATGCGCCACCACTCCTGGCTTTTTCACCTACCATATTTTAAATGTGCTGCAACCCAGTCCTCACGTGTTGCTAGTGCTCTCTGTCTCCCTTTCCACACTTCAGCTTTTTCCACATACCACATTCTGACATACATTTTACTTGTTTACTTTCTGTTTCCTCCTAGTAGGATGTATGCTTCATGAGTACCCAGGACATTGCAGAAACTCAGTAGATATTTTTTAAATGTTGGCTGAAAGCAACTGTGAGCGCTAGTCAACCAGATGAAACATAATGCAGATTGTTTCAGGCAGAGGAAAATGCAAAAGCCTGGGGATGGAGACTGTCAGGCACATTTGAGAAATTGAGCATTTGCTTTCTCTTGCTAGAGCTGAAGTTTAAGGGAAGAACTGATGAGAGAGAAGACTAGAGAGCAGGACTGGGCCTTCCATGTCGTGAACGCTCCATCAAGAACCATGGAAAGATGCGAGGGCACTGGAGAGCATGATCAGATGTGCATTTTAGAAAGACCCCTGGCTTCCTGGGGTCTTCCTGCTCTGAAGGGGACAAGAGTGGAAGTTGAAAGTAGGAGCTTACCATAGTAACCCAGGCAGGAAACAATAAAACTGTTGAGCAGAGAGTGTTGGCAGAAATGATAACGTGAAGGAGGCGGGCAGAATGAGCAGTTTGGATAGGAAAGATGAGGAAATGTGAGGAGTCAAGGATGATGGCCATGTTTCTGGCTTAGGGAACTGGTCAAATAGCATTTCCATTCTCTAAGAGAGGGAGAGGGGGGTGAAAGCAGAAGACGGGGGGGGGGCAATGATCTGGAGTCACCATATAAAGTTGTGTAGGGTGTGCACTGGCCAAGTACTCCTACCTAGCTGAGGTGAAGTAGAGACAAATCCAGCCCTTCTTCTACCCAAGAGCCTTGAGCCCTGGCCCAGAGCTTCATCTGCCAGGATCAAGGAGTGTATCTTTCTCGCTACCACAAATATGCCGTATCGGCTAACCACAGTCTTGAGATTAATTTGGTGGGGACTTGTTGCATGTGAAGTATGTAGATATGTCTATTAAAATGTTAGACAAAATGTTGTGGATCCTGCAGAGAGACCTGGACTGGAGTTACAGATGTCAGTCATCTTCTTGTTGAAACCCTGAGAGTAGATGACTTCTCCTGGGAAAATCATGAAAAAAGAAGGTGTTGATGTTGAAGTGATAAATACACAGTGTGGGTCGAACCTCCAGCTGTTATTTTATGGGCACTTTTTGAGAACAAAGCACTATTTTAATTACTTCATTGGACAGATAGGATGATACATGATTCTACTATGTGACACTGGGGATGGGGAGAGTATATCTGGTTCCCATTATAGAATTATTAAAATAAGTAGATCCATTAAATCTTTAGAAATCTCCCAAGAGCCTTCATGGTATACCAGGAGCCTCCTTTCACAGCTCATAGAGTTTTCTGTTTGAAAAAGATCAAAATACATATAACTGTAGCTGGGTTGATGGCACACCTATAATTCCAGTACTTGGGAGGCTGAGACAGGAAGATCGCAGGTTCAAGGCCAACCTCAGCAACTTAGTGAGGCCCTCAGCAACTTAGTGAGACTGTTTCAAAATAAAAAGGGCTAGGGGTGTAGTTCGGGAATAGAATGCTCCTGGGTTCAATCGCCAGTACCACCAAAAAAAAAAAAAAAAAAAAAAAAGATAACATAGAACTGTGACTGCCCTCCTTGGAAGCATCATGTGCATCGAGTATATTTTTACATGTTTACTTAGGACTGTGGATGTGGCTCAGTGGCAAGACTTGCCTGACCTGTGTGAGGCTCCGGGTTTGATCCCCAGCACTATAAAAACCATTGGTTAATTGATTGAAGGTTCATTTTTTTCCTCTTTTAGTATTCCATCTGCAGTGAACCTCTAATAGAGCTGTCCAACCCCGGAGCCAGTGGATCTTTGTTTTTTGTTACCAGTGATGATGAATTTATCATCAAAACAGTTCAACATAAAGAAGCTGAGTTCCTTCAGAAGCTACTGCCAGGATATTACATGGTAAGCAGCTGTATGTGATTAAAGCCTCTGCTTTAATGTTTACTATTTTCCTCAACAGTTTTTTCTTAATGACTCTTTAGCATGCTTCTTTCTCTTGGATAAACTTAATTTTGCATTTAGATTATGCTAAGACATTCACCTAACAGATTTTTCAAAAGCAAACTAGAGCCGGGTGCATTGGTGCATACCTGTGATTCCAGTACTTGGGAGACTGAGACAGGAGGATTGTAGGTTCAAGGCCAGCACATGGTAACTTAGCAAGCCCCGTTTCAAAATAAAAAAATAAAAAGGGCTGGGGGTAGAACTCAGAGGTAGAAAGTCCATGGCTGATGTATCACCAAAACAACAACAAAAGTAAACTAGAACTGAGTGATGGAGCATAGTTGTTGAACCACACAGTGTTGGTTCCAATTCCAGCTCAAACCCCTACTAACTGTGTGACCGTGATTAAGCAGTCACCGCTGAGCCCTGGTTCCCTCAATCTTTTTTTTTTTTTTTTTTTTTTTTTGCAGTACTGGGGATTGAACCCAGGGGCGTTCTACCTCTGCGCTACACCCCCGGCCCTATTTTTTATACTTTATTTTGAAACCGGGTCTCACGAAG